>JANHZU010003391.1:69706-83799 GCA_032468055.1 Acrochordus granulatus
GATGGATAGATAGCATAGTCAGTGTGATGGGTGTGAGCTTGGGAAGACTCTGGGAGGCAGTGAAAGACAGGAAGGCCTGGCGTAATGCAGTCCATGGGGTCGCGAAGAGTCGGACACTACTGCGCAACTGAACAACAACAGCAGGGATGGGTGCACTGGAGAAAAATCTATGTAGTCGCTAAGAGTTGGCACCAACTTGATGGATGTAAAGGGAAGAAGACATGGCCTTGAGGAACAGGAGGAAGTGCCTGTTTTATGGTCTGATAAAAGGGGGCCCCTTAGTCTGGGGCAAAGAAGTACAGTATATGAATAAATATCACAGAAATGTTCATCTCTAGTTCATACATACATACATATACGCATATATATATATATAGAGAGAGAAGCATATTTTTGCTTTTTCTGAGATTCTGTTACTATAGCTTTACAATAGAAGTAGGACTGACTTACGTGGCATGGGTTTCCTGGTCTGATCAATCATGAATGGCTGACAATGGCACATAATCCATCAGTCATAACAGACTCTTGAAAGTCTTATCTTACACCAAACAAAATCAAGATGGGGTTATTTTGAGTTTCTTTCTCATGCTTTTCACCTTCCTCAAACATTTCACCTAATTTAATGGCTTCTCCATTCCAAGGTCATCTCAACATTCTTTTATACTGTAGCTGGGTAGGAAATTGAGCTAGATGAATTCGCATGTCTCTTCCAACCCTTATATTCTATGGTTTATCTTCTGAGTTTATGAGACTTCCCTTCTGCTACATACGCTTTTAATACAACTCCAATTTGAAAGGTGCTTTAATTTACTGGAGCTGTTGGCTCGAAGAAGCAGGCCCAGACACCTCAGTTCTAATCTAAAAGGTTTATTGAAGTTACAAGGTCACAAGAATTTCTCCAACTGCCAGCCCAACACCTGGACTTCCCAGATCAGCATAACTATCCTGACAAGGGATTGGACCTTTGGCATTTGTGCATGCGCAGAGACTCCAACTGATCCCCCTCTTCACTCCTGCCTCAGCCCCTCCTCCTCCCACAATACCCTTAATCCTCAGAAAAATAATTGCTCTGAATTTCTTCCGCAAGATCAAAGTACTGTTCCTCCAGAGGCTTCAAGAGCCAAAGATACATCTGGGAGATTGTCATATAGGGTAAGGAATTGTTGGTGGCTTCCAAGCAAAGTTCATTAAACTTATAGCCAGATGAGGTGATATGATGGTATGGGGAACAACCTTAGGAAATAGAAATAAGAATCACAGACTAGACACTGATCATATAAAAGGCAGCTGAGTCTGCAGAAAAAATGGAGCGTAGCAAACATTGCAGAAGAGACCCTCCCTAATTTCTCAGACTGTAAAGGTGAGGAGGGAGAGACCTTCCCTAGTTTCATAGTCTGTAAAGGTGAGTGGGGAGAGGCACACTTTCAGACTTGCGAAATTCTGTTAATATAAACTTACAATAAAGGTAAAGCTAGTACTCCTGGGTGTGCTTCTTGTCTGGATTACCTTGTAAGGCTGACAGATGGGGAATCACAATGGAGAGATGTATCATGGTTTACATGCACATTGTAATAAGAACACTGAATATGGATTTTTAGCTAGGAAAATTAATCTGTGGTAGAAGGCATCCAACGCATCACTCCAGGAACAGAAAGATTGCTTCCCCAAGTATTTAATTCACTGATGGAGCCACTTGCTCTTTTTCAAGGAGCGGTGAGAGCTTCCCCTGCCCTGAATTGCTATGGCAAACACCACCATTGCAACAGCCCTTCATCAATATATGCAATATATTCAATCAATACAAGCAGTCGAATTGTGTACGGAGGACCGGCGTTGCCCTTCCCGAAAGGACACTCAGAGAAACCAAAGGACAATTGCCAGCCAGCTTCTATCACAGAAGAAGCTGTTCTTTGTTTTACAAAGGAGGTGAAGTTAGGAAAGGCCCTCCACGAAGGTTTTTTTCTTAATTAATAGCTCCTGACTAATTGCTCTGCTGGCAGGGAATGAAACACCATCCGTTTAACGGGCACCACTGCTGTGTTTTTTGTTTTAGTCAGGGTTGACTTTTCTCCCGTGTTTCGAGCTTCAAACAAGGAGGTGTTCTAGGACCTACAACTCTCAGTTTGAGCCAGCTTTGGTTCTCCAAATGAAATGCAAGAAGACACCATTTTTTACTCTGGTGAAGCTGAAAGGGAAATGAAAGACCAGGTTAAAGGAAAGGAAATTCAAGATGAATATTTGGAGGTTTTTCCTGATGGTGAGATGCTGACTAGTCTGCCTAAAGCAGCAGAGGTTTGAAAAGGCCTGGGTGGGTTCCTGTGGGGCTTGTGTAGTGGATGTGTAGTGCACCAAGAAAGGGGTTGAAGTAGATGACTTGGAGGGTCCCTTGCAACCCTCACATCCTATCTGGGCTTTAATCTGCATCTAGAGCAGGACTGGTGGGAAGCCAAAAAAAGGTGAAAAGTTTATGTTCAAACTTCCAGATTGTAGGAAAGAGATATTCCTCACTTTTCGGAAGAAATCCATTTGTAAGTCACTAAGAACCATGTGATTGCTGTAATATAAAAACCCTGGATGTATGGATGGTTCTGTCTGTCTGTCTGTCTATCTATCTATCTATCCATCCATCCAGAATGATATATTAGATTATAGATATTATATATTATATAATAGAATTATAATGATAGATAGATAGATGGATGGATAGATAGATAGATAGATAGATAGATAGATAGATAGATAGATAGATAGATAGATAGATAGATACATATTCTTGAGAATGTAGGAGACTGGAGCCTTGTTAAATTTAGAACGCTTTGTTGTTCTTCCAGCAGAGACCTATTTGCAGCATATACAAACACACCCACACTCCTTTGTCTACACGGAACCCAACATATTTTAACTCAATTAACTTAATATTACCTGGGGGCTCGAATATAATAATCCAGTGATTTGGTGTATAATTACTGCAGCGTTTCCTGGAATATTTCTTGCCAGGACAGGAACATGTAAATCCATTGCCTGTTAACATGAAAAAGAACATTTGGCAGTACTGAATGAGACCTTGCAGGTAACTCTAATGTGGGCCAACCCATTACATAAAATAAGCAGTTTGCCACTAATTCTCCTAAATCTGATTTCAAGCAGAAAAAATATTTTCTTAGCCTATTAGAACCAACCCAGTATGGCTTTCTGGAAATCTCTCCAAAGAGCTAAAAAAGTTGGATCTGGCTAATTCTTGGAGCCTGCCCCAGAAGATTCCAGGTTAGTCTGGAAGCGGCATCCCACAAGAGCACTTTTGAACAAGAAACTGAAAATTAATGCAGACTAATATAAAGGAAGAAAAAAGAAATAAAAAAAATGAAAAAATTGAAGAAACATAGAAAAGACAAAAAATATAAAGAAGTGACTTTAGATGTCCTTCACAGCAGTTGTAAGTACATTCTAACTGGCCTAGAAGCAAAGAAGGACAACCTGGGGAGGATAAAGCATTTGTAAATTATTGGGAATTTACCCACAGGTTGAACTGAACATTGCTACACCTTGGGTCTGGCATGTTTGAGCGACAGACTAGTGACATTATCCCCTATTTCAATTCCTCCCAAACACATTAACTCCAATACCCATAATCTCAAAGCAGGTTGATAAGAGTGAAATGCAATTCCAAGCTAGTGTGAAATATTCCACAATATGAGAGAATTCATGTAGTATAACAGAGGAATTTCAGGAGTTGAAATTCAACACAGGTAAAGAGCATCATGTTGGATGATGGCTGGAATAGATGGGAGTTCATTTTTTCCCCTCTCTTTTCTCTTCTTCCTTCTCCTTCTCTTCTTTCTTCTTAGCTCCCAAGGCAGTAGGATCGCCAAGAAAGGAGAACTGAAATTATCAGCTTTTTTTCAGAAGTGGGGAGAGACAGATTCTTTCTGAAGATATCTTAATCTAAGCAGAGGCTTACCTCATCTCCTGGGTTGTTGTTTCACAATTGTACACATACACACACATCCTGCTATTCCATTGGCAGGAACTATGGTAGCAGATGGTGAAGGCAGCAGACAAGTGCTTGGCTTTGTACCATCCAAGCTTACCTGAATGGATTATGCAGGAAGTAATTATTGTCCTAAATGCCTGGGAATTTTAAGGCAGTTGTCCTTTCCTTGAGCAAGGTGACTGTGTGATTAAAAATACCTGTAATTTGGATGCACTAGAATGTAACAGCTGACAAGGTGTTCTCCTTTTTCAGAAGCAAATTAAGATTCTAAGAGCAACCCAGAAGAAGGAGCCAGCTGACTTATTATTTGCTTGTTCCTTCACTTTTTGGGCAAATATTAAACCCAAGTGCCAAATTACAAGGACAGAACCCTCTATCCATAAAATGACCTGTTCACCACAATGTGAAGCCACAGTTGCCAGTTCTTTAGCTGGTGTTGACCTTCCTAGGTATCAGATTCTTCCCAAAAACCTAGGATGTTGTTTTGGTTTGTTGCAGTCTGCCAGATGTTTAGACTGGATTTGGCATTTATGTCCACCTATTGAGTCCTTCCCTAGGACCTGGGATACTCAGAAGCTGTTCTTTGATGGTGTTAAAGGTATCATAGCAGGATGTAAGCTGTTCTGAGTAAAGCTGCCTTTTGCAATTGACTGATGGTGATTTTGTCAATGCTGATGGTGAACAAGTGGCACGCCAGTTGTGTTGGAATTACAACCAAGTAATCACAATTACTTTCTTGGCTCATTTTAAAATTTCTGTCCAATGGACTTTAAATATCTTTAGTTTACATCTAAAATGGCCATTAATGGATAATTCAGAGACTTCCTCCTTGATTTAATGAGGAGTAAAAATCCAGGATCAGAATACTCAAGAGGAGGAACAGAACTGCATACAGAGAGGCTCCATACATTGAAATTCCTTGCAAACAGAACCATTGATGAGCTGCTTTTCCTATTTGGGAGGAGGACTCAGTGTGGTGCTACTCTGAGTAGACCAGGCTGACTTGTTCCTAATACGTGGCCCAACTTTCAAGCCAGACTCATGGCTGAATGTCTGCTGGGGTGAATGGTCATTGTTTAAATCCATACCAAGATTCACAAATCTCTAGAAGCTGGATAAATATGGCCTGAAATGTTCTGTGTTTTCTCTTTCCTCTTTAACCAAAAGAGCTCAAAGAAGCACTTATTTTTTCTCATCCAGGCACCCCTGGGTTCCAGTTGCATTACATCCTTCTAGGACAAACTGCCTAGATTTTGGGCATGACCAACCTTGGTTAATGAAACAGGCATTTGACAGATGGTATTTCTTCTCTTGGCCATCTCAGGTAGAAGAATGCAGTGTAATTAAAACAGCCCCAGCCTTCCTAAGTTGCTTTCTAAGGTCTTTCGAAGGAGACACAGCGCTTTATTGTCAAATTCAGCCAGACTGTCTAAGAGAAACTGTGCAAAATTTAGTCAAAAAAAGGCAGACATATAGAATAGCTGGCTACTCTATGTGGGATGAACTTTGGAAGAAGGGAAAAACTCATTCCCTGCTAATGATTTGGAAATTTGACACTGCAGATTGCTCTATGTGCAGTGATGCTAAGTCACTTGTTCCATGGCTAGGATCTAAAAGTTAAATCACGCAAGATTAGAGTTAGACCTTTCTGTATTTTTGCCTGCAGTCTGCAACTACAGAGAAGTATGCCTTTTCATCTTCACATCTCCCCTTAATCACTTCTTCTTTGGGAGGAGCATGCCTGGATCTCCCAAGAATGCAAAGCTAAACAAGAGAAGTTAACTAGCAGACTTGCACCTAATCTGCCTCTGGGCGATTTGGCTGCTCCAAAATCTACAATTCAAACTCTACAACTTCAGGCAAGATCAGGCAGCAATTAATGGGGTAAATTAAAAGGCTCTGGAGCGCCAACAGAGAAGGTGGGGCTGGAGGAATTGTATTTTCAAGCTGGATTCAACGATTTTCACCTGCAGTTTACACCAGAGCATCTCAGAATCGATGTGGTCTCAATTACTTTCCTTTCCAAATCCACTTTCAATCTTCAGAGTCTTGTTTGAAGAGGGGAGTTGAGCCCAAAGGAGATTTAATCTTGCCCAAAACTTCCTGGGTTTGATTTCCAACTTCTGTAGCAAGAAATCCAGAGAGACTTTCTGACCTTTTGGAGATTGTGAAAAGGAACTGGAAATTTATGTTCTTCGTGACTTGTTTTTTCTTCAGGGTTTTTAAAAACTTTTCTCTTTGCCCCTCACTTTGAGCTTCTCCTCATTCACATGAGGGCTAGAAACGCTACAATCAATTTTGATTAAAAGCTGGGGGGGAGATCAGATTTCAGGCCTGCTTCTGTGGGCTAGAGAGAGGAATTACAAATGAGTGAGCTATTTAGCTATTTTGGAGGTAGAAGAGACCAATCAGTCAGCAGTGGAGAATTTCCCTCTCCTGCTTGTAATTGCCAATCCAAATCAGAACTGACTTTTAATAATAGGCTTGATTTAAACATTGCAAGATTAAATATACAATGGGTTTTGTCCAGAACCCTTTTGGAGAGGGCAGAGTTTTCATTGGTGTTTTGTCCTCCACAATATGTCTGTGTGTGTACTCTGGATTTAATTTGGATTAAAGCCAATGGACAAAACAAGAGAGTGACAATGCTTCCACATTGGTCAATTTCACAGGACAGTTAAGAGTTTTATCTTTGATGAGTTATGTCAACAGGAGGACAGACGTTTCCAAGAGGAATGCCCAACATGGTTCTCCCCATCTGGAAATAAGGAAGAATTACCTCTAAAATTGCAGCTGACATCCCTTCGGAAATGGAACTGTTTACAACAGCAAAACACTTTTTCATAACGGCATGAAGATCTTCTTGGGGGATTGCTGGTAACAAATGTACCCCATCTGCCCTAAGGAGTAAATGTGGTTTGTTAACCATCTTCTAATGATGGACAGTACAGGCAGTCTTTAACTTATGACTAAACTGTATAATTGTTAATAACAATTAACAATTGTTAATTGTTATTAACAATTGGGATTGGAACTTTCCTTGCTAAGCAATAAGGTTAAGTGAGTAGTGCCTCATTTTACAACTTTTTCCCATGGTGGTTAAGCAAATCATATAGTCATTAGCAAATCCAGCTTCCCCCATTGACTCTCCTTGTTGGAAGATCCTGGGAAAGTTGCAAATGGCAATCACATGATCTCAGGACATAAACAGATGCCAGTTGCCAAGCACTTGAACTTTAATCACATGATTGTGAGGATACTATGACAGTATCACAGCAGTCACAAGTAACTTTTTTTAGCACTGTCATCACTTCAAAGGATTGTTAAACAAATGATCATAAGTTGAGGACTATCTGTAACTCCCACCATCTCCCTCTGTTGGCCATGATAGCTAAGAGTGAAGGACAATGGAAAGCCACAAGATTTGGAATGATATTCAAGGATGCATGTAAGAAATTCCTAACCAAAGATTAGCCTTTTGAAGTCAGCCAGGTCAATGACCCAGCATCTTGTGTCTGGGGGTTTGCCAGTTCTCCCATAATGTTAAGCTTTGTGTTCCTGTTTTTTTTAAATTATGTTCGATGGGATATCTACTTTGTCCAATTCTTTTTTAGACTCCTGCAGTTTTTAATTTCTACAAGTATGTCCTTGTAAGAGGTCAGCTGGGATTTCATTTATTTTAATTATTTATCCATCCATTTTTATGAAAGCTTCCAGCAGGTATGTTCTGAAGCATGATATGGAATTTAGACCGTTTCTTTTGAGGCTGGGACACGAGGCTTCTGCAAATGTCAAGAGCTGTAACGTCAGACCCGACCTATTTCAACAAGGTCAGCTTAGTCAAATTCCAGGGTGGATTGATCTCCAATAGGTTACCCAAAGACCAACTGGTTTCATATAAATGCACCTTTACTTAGTCTGCTATCTTTTAGATAGGAAGGAAGGACAATGGGAAGGGAGGGAGGGAGGAAGGAAGGAAATTCGTGAGTCCCTCCAGATTGTGGTCCCAAACCACTGCAGGAAAGTAGGTTAGAGAAGGTTGGTGTAGGAATTCAGGAAAATAAAGAGGTTTCCTTTGGGGGAAAATACATCTCCTTCTGCTGTTACAGCAACCTACCTGTTCACCTTCTCCTCGACTTCTTTTGCAAATTTTGGATCAGCCTGAAGCAAAGAAATGAACGTGATGCATGAATGACTGCATGCCAAGAAAACAAACTCCAGACTGAGAAAATGAAATCATTGGAATTAGAAGTCATTTGCTCCCACTCAGTGTAGGAAGCCAAAATAAAGCATCTGAAAACAAATATCCACCATGCCGACATCCGTGTCAGCGCAATTAGCATCATGTTCTAATTTGGGGGCTATCTCACTCATTGCTCTTTTATTCCTTTTTGGGCTTTCCCCCCCAAAACTTTCTCTCCCCTCCCATCAAATGGGCACATTCCCAAACCTACACACCCCAACAACGAGGACAATACTCAAAAGAGAGACTGTGAGGAGTTTCCCATACATTCTGGCAGATCCCTCTGGCAGTTTCTGCAACTCATTTGGGAGGCAAGTGAAGCAAATATAAATTGACCAGCGGATTGCCTGAAGTCTCAGCTAAGACGGGAGGCATTGGAAGTCAAAAAAGAAAAGACATGTCTACATCATATCCCTTTCCTCAGTCTTCTCTTCCACACCAGTTCACTTTCAAATCTTTTAATTTCATGGCTGCAGTCACCATCTGCAGTGATCTTGGAGCCCCAAAAGGTGAAATCTTCCACTGCTTCCATTTCTTCTCCTTCTATTTGCCAGGAAGGGATGGGACCAGTTGCCATGACCTTAATTTTTTAATGTTGAGTTTCAAGCCAGCTTTTGCACTCTCCTCTTTTACCCTCATCAAGAAGCTCTTTAACTCCTCTTCACTGTCTGCATATCAGAGGTTGTTGATATTTTCCTGGCAATCTTAATTCCAGCTGGTCATTTATGCAACCCAGCATTTTGTATGATGTACTCTGCATATAAATTAAATAAACAAGGAGACAATATACACCCTTGTCATGCTCCTTTCCCAATTTTGAACCAATCCACTGTTCCATCTCTGGTTCAAACTGTTGCTTTTTGACCTGCATATAAGTTTCTCAGGAGACAGGTAAAGTGGTCTGGTACACCATCTCTTTAAGAATTTGCTAAAGTTTGTTCTGATCCACACAATCAAAGGCTTCAGCAATGAAGCAGGTGTAGATGTTTTTCTGGAACTCCCTTGCTTTCTCCATGATCCAATGAACATTGGCAATTTGATCTCTATTTCCTCTGCCTCTTCAAAAATCCAGCTTATATTTCTGGCTGTTCTTGGTTCACATACTACTGAAGTTAGCTTGTAGTATTTTGAGCATAACCTTACTAGCATACAAACAAAATCAGCACAACTGTATGGTAATTTGAACATTCTTTGGCAATCTTTGGGATTAGAATGTAAACTGACCTCTTCTTCTTGTGGCCACTGTTGTGTTTTCCAATTTGATGGCATATTGAGTGAAGCACTTTAACAGCATCATCTTTTAGGATTTTAAATAGTTCAGCTGGAATACTGTCACATCTGCTAGTTTTGTTGTTAATAATGCTTCCTAAAGCCCACTTGACTTCATACTCCAGGATGTCTAGTTTTAGGTCAGTGACCACACCATCATGGTTATCAGGACATTTACCTTTCTTGTATATATATATAAGAATATTATTAGCCTGCTTTGAAAGATAGCCCTCTATTCCTGTTCCATCCCACCAAAAAAGTTTGGTGGTAATTTCTATGCTTTGGGTTTTTTTTATGGAACACCTCAATAGTTCCTCTGTGTATATAGTAGGCATGCCCAAATAATGGCTTTAAGAACCTTGTGTCCACATCATTGTTTCCCAGATTTACTATTCAATGTCAGTTTTCATCTGACAGTAAGAAGGAAAATAGCTGAATATCTTGGGACTGATCATACTACTTGTATTAATAAAATTCTAGTTTATATTATATTAAATTTAATCAAAATCTAGTTTAGGATTATTTTAGGTTTGTCCATTCCACACTATTTATACTATTTCTGGATCCCTGCTGTTCAAAACCTAGATATGGTCCATCTCCAAAAAGCCTGCAGTGTCCTGATCTCAGGGAATTTATTTGATGGCCTGCAAAATCCATTAATGAGTGCTCCTTCTACAACAATCATAGTACTAGTTTCACATCAAATATATGTTTGCTCATTTATGATAAATTTTGCATTTTTATTGCCTCAGGTTAAATGTTAGATTAACGTTATTCCCGCGTATAGTTTTGCACTGAGGTTGTCCATTCTTAATGTAGCTGCTCTCTGCATGACCTATTTCTTTTTATAAAAAATTCGGTGTCTAATTATTAAAATGGAAATTTCATTTGATGCTACATTAACTCCAACCTCTTTTCTATCCTTGAAATAGAAGGATGAAGTAGAAGAATTACTACTATTATTTACAAGGCTTTGGTTGTATAGCTTCACAGACACTTGCCTTTGGCAGCTTTGCAGATTCCTATCTTGGAAGCATTGCAGATTCTGCAATCAGCATTGCGGATTCAGTTTGGTATGGGAAGCAATAATTTTTTACATTGAAGCTCAAGTAGAAAGTGGATAGATGAGATGAGAGCATATAGGCTTTTTCATTTATATCAGTGGAGGGGATCACTTCCTTTTAATATTCCTTCAATGAAGAGACTTTTTTTTTAATTGGAAAATATTCTATCTGTGCAATCTATACATACAACTATTCTTTCTCAGTCTGGTTTGATTCCTGATAGGGAAAAACTGAGTAGAGAATTTCTGCCTTGTTTAATAACTTTTGAAAAGGAATTTTGCATATATACATAGATAAATATATAGATGACGAACACTGAAAGTGAAATCTGAAAATATAGATAGTCCTCACCAGTGGTAATTAGGACCATCACTGTCACAGTGATCATGTATATCATGTCATAAGGCATGATGTCATGTGACTGTATCAACATGTGAGGGCAGTCCCAGTTGTTGCCATTAGGAGAAACCCGTATTGTCACAGCATTATGTGATCCTGTAATTGCCACTTGCAAACTTCTGCTGGCTTCCTCGCTGGCTTTGTTTATTGAAAGCTGGCAATGAAAGTCATAGTGGGGATTGCATGATTATGTAATGTAAACATTTCTCAAGGGCACCAAGTTGGGAAAGCTGGTATAATCTACCTGCCTGTCTATCTAACTAACCGTATAGCTAGGTCTTTTCTGCTATTTAGGATCAACCATCAAGAGTAAAAAGAACAAACATTCAAGAAGTATGACTACAGACTGGCCAAAGGCTAACACTTGGTACACTAGACACCAAAGCCTCAGTAAATATGTTCAGATGCCATAATTTGTCGATATTTACAAGATCATAATAGTCCAAGCAATAGTATTCCCTGTGATACTTTATGGAAACAAAACTTAGACTTTAAAGAAGCTGTATTCAAAGAATATTAATGCTTTTGAAATTAAGTGTTGGAGAAGACAGAGAATACCATGGATAGTCAAGAAATCTGGTTGATCAAAATGGAGGAACTCAAATGAAGAGATCAACAAAGAGTTCTCATTCAAGGCATAAAGGACCAAATTAAAATTATGCCAATTGGACACGTTATGTATGCACTGACTATAATGCTAGGAAAAGTGGATAGAAAGAGAGGAAGAGGGCAACCAGCAGCAGCATGGATGAACTTAGTTACAGTGGCGATGGGTGTACCATTGGAAGACCTGAAAGACCAGGTTAGGGACAGATTGTCATGGAGAAAATCTATGTACAGTACATGGTTGCTAAGAATTGATACCTACTTGGTGACATAATCACTTAATCAATATGCACATATATACAGATATACATACATAAATATATATACATATATATATATATATGTGTGTGTGTATTTATACAAATACAATTTGGAAGGTATTTTGACTGTGTTTGTACATACAAAACATAGTCAAAATACATATATGTATAGCATTTATATCAGATCTTGCTATGAAAACCTATTTCTCTCAGTCTGGTATTGTTATGATCTGACTTCTGTTTTTTGTGGGTTTTTTTGTTTGCTAATTCTTATCTATACTTTTTTGATGCAACTTATTGTTATAGTATTCTCTTATGGCATTTTATTCAATTAATGTATTTTATTTCTTTCTTGCCCTTCCTTCAGGAGGGGTCCAGAGTGGTATATTAAAAAAAAAGAATAAGAGCAAACATGAACAAAGAAACAATTTTAATAACAATAAATACAAAACATCAAAATAGGGATCCTTTTTAAAAAAAGGAAAGCAGTTTTATTCAAAAGTCAGCCTGATACTGGGATGGCAGTTGTATAAATGTCTGGGTGAACAGGGATGCCTTTAGTTCAAAAGGTAAGCTGGGAATGTGATATATTTAAAATAGTTTTGTAATTGAGATGAGCACCGCACCCTAGTGTCAGTCATGACTGGCAGGGTAACCTTTACCTTTAATTTACTGCTGAGAAAACCCTACTCCTGACTGTGAGCCAAAAGTATCAGAAACCCATAGACAAGCTAGAATTTGGCTGAATTTTCCCAGAAACCTGATTTGACATGACATGGAATCTTTGTCTCTGGTATATTATATTATATTATATTCTCTTGATTCAAATCAAGCAGTTTTGTACTGCACATAGGTTATACAAGAATAACATAATCATGACTTTATTTGGCATCAATCACTGAAGTGAGGTTATCTTCTTCAAGGGAGGGTTGTGACACATGTACGTCTAAACTGGCGTAAGCTTCCTTATCACTGAGGCCTCTGTGCTTCTCATAATGACAAAAATCAAGGAGTATATGCTTTTGCCTTGATTAGAACAAGTCAACTTCCTAAGTCGTAGGTCAGAATATCATTTGATCCCTAGATTCTCCATCTAAGGAGAATTTTTTTTGCATATCATCAGCATACAAATCACACTGTACTTCAAATCTCTTGTATTGACTTCATGTAGACTCCAAACAGCAAGGAAGAAAAATAGAATTCTCTGTGCCTCCATATCATAAGCACCTTATGGGTCCAAATGCTAATCTCCCAATGCCACTGTCAAATAATGAGCCTTTAGGCACAAAGTCACTGTTATAATGTAGTATTTCCAGTTTCCAATCCACTGAGCTGTTCTGGCAGTATCCTTTGATCAAAGTTGTCAAAGGACACTGAGTTTTCTACGAGAATCAATACAATTGCATCTCTGCCTCTCTCCTGATAAGGATATATTAGGCCAACCAAAGATATTTTCATGTCAGACAGAGAGAACCAGATTAAATAATCAGCTTCCTTCAAGCAGAGTTGTAGTAGGGTGGTCACTGTAAAGGTTATTGCAAGTTTGGAAGATACTTCCTCAAAACCTTAGAACCCTCAGAGACATAGCAGCCATGATGGGCAAAGATCTAGAGACCAGGCATGTGTGTTATCTCCTTCTTCAGGTTGCAATGACTAAAACAGTTCCCACAAATTCTCACAGATTTTGCAGTATGAAAAGTGATCTATAAACTCAACAAAGTCTGTAGCAACTGTGTCATTTAATTCAGAGAAGACATACGTGACTGTGTTCTCAAATCTAATAGAGTAGGTATTTGGGACCTGCCTCAGGACTAGCCTTCAATAGAGTGGGCATCACCTGAAAAAGGGCTGTGGGATGGTTCATCAAGACAATAATGTAGAAAAGTAAGCCTTCTGCTTTATTTGCCTTGAGTCCCACAATAAATCAAGGGCTATTCCTTGCTTTTTATAAATTACAAAAGGCATTCAGGAACAAGGTCCAACAGTTCATAGAAAGACTAGTGTCTATAAGACTTCTAGTATCTAGTTGCCAAACTAGACAGTCCCCAGATTTCTTAAGACTATTTGAACTGATTCCATGGACTGGCAAAGGAGGTCCTCACAATCAATTCAATCTTATTGGAAAGATCTGTAATTTTTTATTTTTGGAAATCACTTCCTCTAGAGATCTCAGGCCAACAGCAACTATTTCATTATCTCTTTTGTATTGTAACAACAATCCTGTTAACTAAAATGTCTATGCATACTTTTATTCATCCAGG
>JANHZU010003391.1:117037-145872 GCA_032468055.1 Acrochordus granulatus
GACAAAGGTCCGCATAGTCAAGGCTATGGTTTTCCCAGTAGTAATGTATGGCTGTGAGAGCTGGACCATAAGGAAGGGTGAGCATCGAAGAATTGATGCCTTCAGATTGTGGTGCTGGAGACCCTTACTGTTCATTGGAAGGACAGATACTGAAGCTGAAGCTTCAATACTTTGGCCACCTAATGTGAAGAGAGGACTCATTAGAAAAGACTGTGATGCTGGGGAAGAGTGAAGGCAAAAGGAGAACAGGATCGCAGAGGATGAGATGGTTAGATAGTATCATCCATGTGATGGGTGTGGATTTAGGCAGACTCTGTGAGGCAGTGTAGGACAGGAAGGCCTGGCATGCTGCGATCCCTGGAGTCACGAAAAGTCGGACACAATTGTGGGACTGAAGAACAACAACATCCCAGGGGAAAAAAAGTTTAATCTGGGCAGAGCAATTCTACTGTGGCAATAGGGAGAGCCATCTTATCCACAGCCACCTTCTAAGGGCCATTTTATTGTCAGCCTTGCAAGGTAGTCCAGACAAGAAGCACACCCAGAAGTAGTAGCTCTAACTTTATTGTAAGGTTACAGTAACAAAAAACCTGCAAGTCTGAAACTACATCTCTTCTTCCTCACCTTTACAGTCCAAGAAACTAGGGAGGGTACCTTGTGAGATGCTTGCTATGTCCCCCCATTTCTTTTGGGGGTTTGGCTGCCTCTTATCAGACCATTGTTTAGTCTGTGGCTCTTCCTGTCTTCCGAGTCATTCCCACATACTGTTACAAGCAATGATATCACCAGTGATATTCCCACAAAGGATTGTGTAGTGACAGTTTCCTTAAACAAGACATCTGGAAAGCTCTGGAATCCTCCTAATTATCCCCATTTCACCTGACCTGCCATTACCTCCATCTTTTCCTCCTGTCCATCCCTACCTACCACAGATTAGCCAACTTCTCTTCTTCTTCTCCGCTATTATTACATTCCCAAAAGAAAATAATTATTTTCTTAAACTATTTTCAGATGGAGAATAAAAA
Organism: Acrochordus granulatus; assembly: GCA_032468055.1. Taxonomy (NCBI): domain Eukaryota; kingdom Metazoa; phylum Chordata; class Lepidosauria; order Squamata; family Acrochordidae; genus Acrochordus; species Acrochordus granulatus. The sequence continues at coordinate 118,063 of JANHZU010003391.1, forward strand.
TTAGCCCTCTTAATACTATGGCTATATATTTCATTCTGTTCATGAAAACATTTTATTTCTTCAAAACCAGATACTGAAAGGTCATGCTGAGAGCCAGTGGTGATCAACCCAAAACTTCAGAGCTGAGTTTTTGTTTTTCTAAAATTATTAATTACAGTATTTTAAAAATCAGCCTGTAGTGTTTTTCTCCTCCATACATTCCAGTTTTTGAAATCAAAATTTATTGAATACCCAGAAGCATTTTCTAAAACCACGTATATAAAATTCTTTATTGAGTTTAATTTGAGCGGAAAGAAGAACCATCATTCACAAAGCATTTTGGGGAAAAACTGACCAGCTCTTCAGATGAGCTTTGCATCACTGCATAGCCAGATATGGTTCAGGAGTCTGTTGTCTTTTCCCCTTTACATGCGAGGAGTTGTTTCTGTAAGGTCTGAAAATCTGGATTAAAGCTAAGGGGATGGACATCCTCTCAACTCACCCTATTGCTATTTGTCTCTTTTTCACTGGGATAAATTATTATTATTACTTGGACATAATTTCTCTTCAAAGCCTGTGTAATATTACTCTTAATGAGTTTCACTTAAAATAGAATTTCCTGAAAAAGGAAACAAAAACATTTAGAAAGTTCACAACTTTGGCAAGTTTAAGAGGTGTGGACTGCAACTCCTAATACAGGTAAGTCCTTGACTTATAGATATAATTGAGCCTGGCAGCTATGTGACCAATCTGATTTTATGACCTTTTCTTGCAGAGGGCATAAAGGAATGCTACAGTTGTAAAGTGAATGCCACGATCAATAAGCGAACACTACGGTTGTTAAGCACAACCATGGACTGTTTTTTGCCAGAAACCAAAAATAAATGCATGTTGCTCCCAAAACATTGTAAATCATGGTCACAAAATTTTGGAACTGGGCTGTAAGCAGCTTTTGGAGTGTTCATTATAATTTCAAAAGGTTGCTAAGCAATCGGTCTTGAGGACTACCTGTCCTTCACAGGCATCAGGTTTTTGTTCTGACTGTCCAGAGGGACAGGAATCTGTGTGATACCCTTCATATTATTTGAAGATTAAAGCAAAGGTTTCCCTGTCCAGTCATGGCAGACTCTAGGAGGCAGTGCTCACCTCCAATTCACAGCCAAGGGAACCATGGTTTGTCCAAAGATGCTTCTGTGATTGTGGCCAACATGACTATATGCCAAGGTGCACAGAACACTGTTAATCTGAATTAATTAAATTAAACTGTTAATTCAAAGTTTACATAAATCAATGCCTTCAGTGTCTTAGGAGATGTTCTCATGATCCCCTATTATCTTTCCCAGGTTCCTTGTGATATATTCCAATTAGCTATGCCTTCCTTAAACTGAAATGCCCAGAAATGGAACCAGCATAACAGAATAGAGAAGAATTATTATAGTTTGCAATCTGACAATATATTTCAGTGAATGGAAATTAAAATTGAGAGGAAGCGTAGAGGGTGTACTGGACTGGGAAGACCTATATTTAATTTCTCATTGAGATGGAGGTGACAGGGTGATTTTTGGGTTTCTCTCTCTCTCAGATCAAAAGTTTGTTGTAGAGGTAAAATTTAGGGAATATATTGTGGATGAATTATTTGACAAAACGTGGGATAGAAGTGCAGGCATCGATCAGTCAATTAGTGTAAGTGGAAATGACCTTGGGAGACAGGAGGAAGAGCCACAGCCCAGACAATGTTCTAATAAAATCTGAGTCCAAAGGAGGGGCAGAGTGGAGAAAATTTTTTAGAAGGACCCTCTCTAGTTTCTTGGACTGTAAAGGAGACCGTGGGGGAGAGTGGATGTACTTTCAGACTTGCAAAATTCTGTTATTCATGGTTGGTGCTTCTTGCTGGACTATCTTAAAGGGCTGACAATAAGCAAGACACTTTAGCTACAGATTCACTCTGATCATTGATTTTAACTTGAGGTTTACTAGCCCTTAAAACCTTTCTCCACACAAGCCAGGTGTCACCCATCCTGCCTTTGTGGAATGTAAGAAACTCTTCGCTATCTGCTCAAGAAAAACACTCCTAGTCAGAAACAATTGCAGGCTGAATTACCAATGGCATTGTATTCATTGTGCTCTTTGAAATCGTATAAACAACAAAGGCTGATCACCTATCCATGGGTTAAGTTGTCCATTGGACCTAAACACTTCTGTGAACTCTAGCTCCTTGTAGGATAAAAATTAGACTGAACCTGAAGTGATCATATACATTTTATTGGCTTCCAGCTATTGGTAAAATCCAGTACTGATTTCTGAACATTGAGCATAAAAGGAAATTTTACCAGTACAAGAGCGCTGTATAACAGAGTCTAAAATCACACCCTTTCCTCAAATTATCTGTAAGCATGAATAAACCCCTCCCTCCCTAAATTAGTTAATTACATGCCATCAAGTTAATCTATCCAAAGTGGCATCACTTTCCCCCATAGTTCAGCTTTTATTTTACTCTTTCCTAATGTTAAATTATCTGTAAATTCACTGTGCCACACCAACTTGTCTTTGGTGCTGATTTCTGAGAGTTGTGATCTATCTACTATTCAAATGATGTGTTGTGGATGAACATACATATGCTTTGTGGTTGGATTAATGTCATAAGAAAACACATTGTCGAAAACCACAAGCTGTAGAAAACAAGTAGCTTTGTGTTCTGCAATTACATGCAAAGTGTGGGAAAGAGAAGTTTATTTAAAAAATAAATCTGATTTGCTTAGGATAATAGAGTGCCCATGTTATGTCTGCCCTGATGTCAGGCCCCAAATCCAAGAAAGACACACGGTGATTCTTCCAAGCTGAGTTTTTTCACTCTTCCCCTCCTATAGAGAGAATCTTACCAAACTGAAGCACTCTCCTATCTGCATCTTGCATATACTCTGGGTACTATTAGGGAGGAGCTGTCCTTACCCCTTTTCTCTCACATCTAAGGAGAGACTAAAACAGCCTTTCACAAGCTGGTGCCACCAGGTACATATTTCAGAATTGCAAATCCAATATATATGGAAAGTGTCACATTAGAAAAGAGCAACTCTGCAATTCTGATAATTCACTTTGAGCAACAATTTACTCTACACTCTTCCTCAATAACATATTGAAACTGGGATTAACTTAAGCACATAGTTTGCTGAACCATGGTATGCCATCTAAGACAAAGGGGCTGGATTCACACAACGACTTATGTGATGGATGAATCCAGTCTATAAGCAACTGGCTTGGAAAAATCAAAACAGGTTTTAGGTGTACCTCGTAAGATTCTGGTGTCCTTTTCTGATTAGAAAACTATTTTAAACAAATCAACATCAAACTGTATTATACAAGTAATTATATTCTGGATAATGAAATATGTATTTGGAAAAGTAGACAAAACAATTTCATAATTGTTAAATAAACCTGATCTTGAATATGACAAGCATAATCCAAAGTTCTTCCATAAATGAGATTCTCTCATAGATAAATAGAAAATTTGAAAATGGGGAGGGCAGAACAAGCTTCTTGAGAGGAAACTTTTTGTTTCAGAATGGTTGAAAATATTGTAGGTCAAATGAGACAAAGAAGCTTATTCCAAAACTCCTTTTAATCATCAACACTTAATTTTTATAGCCCTTGAAATCTTCCAAGACATGCCTCTAAACTTGAGCATTTTTTTTATTATAGAACAAAGTTCAGAACAGGTTATTATTAAACATTTGGTGTAACAACATGCCTCTTTGTTTGAAGAAAAACAGTCCAAACTCTGAACATTTGGAAATATAAAATTTTAGACTCCTGTTTTCCAGTAGTACTACTGTATCATATTGGAATCCTATTTTTTTAATGAGTCTGTGGCTCTTTCAATAAAATGATGCCTGATCCAAATATACACATCACTGGAAACTTTCTTATTATTTCTTATCTCATTTAAAATTAAATGAAAATTGTAAGGAGGGGGAGGGGGAAAAGATAGTGTAAAATGCAGAGAAAGAGAAGAAAATGGGTTGTTTATTAAAAAATAAGAAAAAAATACAGAATGTTTAAAATCCTAGAATCACAGCAGTGTTAACGTCTGTTTTAGATTATCATGTTAAATTGTTATACTACAAACCAACGTTTCTCACAAATGACATGTGGACTTCAATGCTGGCTGGAGAATTCTGAGAGCTGAAATTCACCTGTCTTATAGTTGCCAACTCCTGCTCTTCCACACATCCCTTATTCCCTTTCCTTCTGCTACTTAGCTAGAAGAGTTTAGAAACACCCATTTTTGTTTATCCAAGGCTTGGCATGGTTATTTTAAATAATCCAGCTTCCTAAATAATTGTTTTGTAGGTGGCTTCTTTGAACTAAACATAACCGAGGTTGCCTCTCAATTTGAGCTACGTGGTTTAGGCTGCAAAATTTCAGATGACCACAATTTTTTATATCTTGAAATGGTTTGGAGCTGCAGCCCAGATTGGACAGCTCTATTCAGATTGCCAGGAGTGGGCAACGTAGCAAGTAGTAGTTAATCAAATACGGAAGTAGCAGTTGCTGAATGTCTGCTTGTAGCTCAATCAGAAGAAGAGATGGAGGTCAAGCTTGCTTCCATCATAGTTTAATTGAATATGATGTCTGGACACAGCCGGCCTCTTATAACAAAAACAATAATGCATCATATCCTGACATTCCTGTTAGTGTGGAAATGTACAAGTCTGCAGTGGTCCAGATCACCTCATCAGGCAGAGATGCAGTTTCCATGCATCTATAGCTGATTCCAAGTGAAAAGACAGAATGCCAGCAAATGTGCAGATCTGCACTGATACAGAGCAATTTATCATTTTGCTTTACTGGTTTATTTTGATAGCCATCTCAGATGTTTATTAAGAGGGCGGGTTATAAACCCTGTTGGAAAGAATGAATAGAAATGCTGAACTGCTGTAGGATCTTTCAGCCAGGCTAGCTTCTACAGCCTAAGCAATAAAGAAGTGTTGCTCTTTGACCCAAGCTGCAGACTCACTGTCACATCCTGTTTTCACCTACCTAATCTTTTACTATATATAGGAAAGGGGGAACCTGGGGTCCTTCAGATGATGCTGAATATAGCTTCCAATTTCTTTCAATATTAACCACGCTGGCTAGAGCTCCTAAGAACATCAGTTTATCAACACTGGGAAAACTGGGAAAATCACAAGTTCCTCAGTACTACTTTAGAATTTGCCATTGTTCAGAACCTCCTTAATGCAACGGGAAGTTAATGTCAGCTTTACAAAAAGCTGATCCAACTATTTGTGATATTTTGATCTGGATTTGAGTTGCTGAGCCACTCACCACTTCAAGCATCTTGTTTCTTTTCCCTGCTCTACAGACAGGCAGGGTGGTAAACACAGGCATTTACAAGGTTAAGTGAACTCCACCCAGTCATTCAAACCCTATCAATTGACTTATTTTGGATATTTAGAAAATAAGTAAGAGAAATTGGCTGAACAAGGAAGCGTTTCCATTACAAACTCATTACCAAAACCAAGCAGACCAAAATGCACTTTTCAAGAAGCGACCCACTCTTGGTGGCCAATGAGTAAGAGGCTGGTACTCTCCTGGGGTAAGAGTTCATGGGATACCTGGGATTTTCTAGAACAGGGTTTTGCAATCTTGGCAAATTTAAGATGCATGAGCTTCCAGAATTCCCCAGCTGAAAAGTTTGGGAAATCTTAGAAGGAGGTAAAGACTCTTTATGCTCTAAATCAGGGGTGTCAACCTTGGCAACTTTAAGACCTATTAACTTCAACTCCCAGAATTCATCATCCAGCTATGCTGAGAGTTGAAGTCCACACATCTTAAAGTTGCCAAGGTTGGACATGCCTGCTCTAAATTATAATTTTGGATTCAGTGTGATTGTGTGATGTCAGAAAAACTGAGAAGATTTGGCTGGATTAAGTGTGTTGTGGGAACAGTCTATAGAGGATACACAGTCAGGGTAAAATAATACTAGGTTTCATTTGTTCTTAGCTGGCAAAGAGCCTCAGCTTGGCATCCATTTCAAAAAAAGGTCCTGAATACAGAAAAGTATGCTCAATCTTTTAAACTAACAAGCAAGCTGGCCTTTCTTTTTGATAAGACTGAAATCTCATGTGACAGTGAAAAGCAAGATAAGAACAATCTGATCCTTGTTAATACAAGACATATGTTAACAGGTCAGTTCTTTCAAAAGGCTGGGCATCTGTTATGTAGGGACAGAAGAAAAACAAAAAGGAAGAAGGTTTGAACATTGTTTGTATACTTAGTACTGATTGTTGAATCACTGCAACTGATTAATTTCTTTAGGTTACAGCTTTTTAATTTCCTTCAATCAATATTACTTACCCTAAGAGAAAAATGTTGGGAAATGGCAAGGAAGCTCTAATTAAAACTAACACTGTTGACATCATCACCACCACCATCCCCACAACCACAATTACCATGTCAATTTGTATTTCTTTTTCTATCCAAATGGCACATTTTTCTCCATTGATTTAAAATTCCTGTAGTCCTAAAAATGAGTGAATAAAAAACATTTGATCATTGACCCTCAATGCTGTTGATTCTTGCCTCAGAAAAAGACATGAAGTACAGCTAGCCTAGTAGGGTTGTGAAACAGAACTGAGCATCAGACCCTATTTATTTATTTAGTGTAAGTCACCCATTTCAAACCAGTGACTCAACTCTTTCCTTTTGTTGACATTATCGGGGTTCTTCTTGTTCAGTAACCAAGTTGTGTCTGACCCTCTGCAACCCCATGGACCACAGCATGCCAGGCCTTCCACTTCTCCACTGGCTCCTGGAGTCAGCCTAAACACATCTACTGCATTGATGATGCCATTATTGGAGACAAAACAATAATGCTAAGATAAATTCAACTTACAGTATGCTCTACTTTGACATATAAGAACTCAACACTTGCATTAGATGATTGAAGGGACAGGAGCATTTGTAGGCATGGATCTGGAGGATTTGTTGGTCAAATGAATAGATTTGGGGATTAAAAGTTCTCCATTCTTAGTCTGACACTGTGCTCTAGGTCTACATGCTACCTATTTCAGGGTCTCTACAGAACTCTTCATTAGGAATGACTGTTAAGTATCTTGGATCTGTGTTAGTTTTTGTCGGAGAAGAAAGGGAGGAACTAGGGGTTAAGGGGGAGATCAGCCTTTATGCATGCACAAAGGTCCAATCCTCATGAGGATTGTTAGCCTTATCTTGGGAGTTCAGGTGTTTGGGGGGCAGTTGGAGAAATTCTTGTGACCTTGTAGCATCGATAAATCTGTTAGCTAGAACTTCAGCAACTAAATCTGAACCTTTGCACCTAACATTAATTTCTCCAATTGTCCACTAAACATCTGCACTCCTGAGATAAGGCGAATAGTCCTCATAAGGAGTTGGACCTTTGGTGTTTGTGCATGTGTATGACTCAAGACTGATTTCTCTCTCAGCCCCTGGGTCTGCTCTTCCAAATTCCACAGTTTTAGTGCAAAGTATTAGGCAGGTAGATCTAATTTGTTGAATATGATTTTATGACAGCACTTATATTCATTCTTCTATATTTTGTCAGAAACTCTACAAGTCTTGAACACTGAATTTTCTCCTCAGCCCTCTGCTGCCATCTAGAAAAGAGTGGACCTCATGGCCATGAATATGTTCACCACATTTTCCCCCTTTTGTATGATTTTTCTCCTTCCTGAAACCAAGCATTTTGTAGACTACAAATGTATATTGCAATTCAGTATCCACTTATGTATATCATGTATGCGAGCCTGTAAGTTGATCATTACCTTGCAATAGAGGACCAGAGTAACCTGCTCTGTTTAACATATCATTTTGGCAGATGTATTTCTGATGTGGCAAATTTTTATTTAATTCAAGAATCAATTTTTTTTTAAAAAAATCAGATCCAGGGTTGGAGAGCATTGCACTTATTTTCTAAAAGATTTAGGAATCCTTATCTATACACTACAGGGTGTGTGGTGCCGAGCAGTTAAGGCACTGGGCTTGTTCCAGCTCTTGTTCCATCTGAAAGGTAACAGGGAAAGGTAACAGCATTCCATGTGCCTTGGCATATAGTCATACTGGCCACATGACCATGTAAACATCTTCAGACAAATGCTGACTCCCTATGAATTGGAGATGAACACCACCCCCTAGAGTCAGATACAACTAGCAAGGGAAACCTTTACTTTATCTTAGCTGCATACTACTAAAATGCTCCTGCTTGTAACTTTCAATTGGGCAAAATGGTGCACCCTAAGGCAACAATTTTTGAATCATCATATCTCAAATAGGCTAACTTAAAGAATGCATTCACAATTTGGGACCAATTAATCCGTAAGATTGAAATTTGGCAAAGTTGTGCCACTTTAGTGCCACTGTGATCGTCATTTCCAATGCCACTTGCTAACTCCTCACAAGGAAAATCAGTGGGAAAGCTGGCAGGGAGTTGGAAATCACTTCCACTCCCACTGCTGTTTGCCTGCCTATGGTCATTCTGTTTTTAGTTTAGGTAAGGAAATATCTCTGAAATCATAACTGAAAGGGTTATGGGTTATTTAGTCTTTCCTAAACTTTCAGAATGGGCTGCAATTAGTATCAAGCTAGGTTGATTATGACATATAAAGCCCTATATTGTTCCAACAAATCAGCTCACCTTCATCATTGTAGACCAAACTAAGTTCTTCAGGGCTTGATGGTCAGAAGGTCGACAACTCAGCAGTTTGAGACCCAAGCGCGCTCCATGATGGGGTGAGCCCCCATGACTTGTTCCAGCTCTTGCCAACCTATCTGTTCAAAAACATGTAAAAATGCATGTAGATAAATAGGTGCCACCTTCAGTGGGAAAGGTAACAGCATTCCGTGTGCCTCGGTGCTGGTCGCATGACCATGGAAGCATCATTGGATAAATGCTGGCTCCCTGTGATGGTCATCTGGCAGCTGCCCATTCTCAGTATCAACACACTGGGGAGTGTTGTCTCCTGCAGAATTCAGAGTTACCAATTATAACATCTTTTAGATTCCTATTGAAAATGTACCTTTTCACTTTTGCCTTCCCTGTGTGAATGTTGGAAGAATATATAGCTTTATTTCTTTCTCTCTACTTGTAATAAATAGTATTTATTAGAAGTTGTAATGTATTGCGACTTGTAGCATGGATGGGTATGCACATCGCCTCTATTGTGAGTCTTTTAAAGCAGCTGCATCTTTTTCTGCTATTGCAGTGTCTCTGCAGAGTTGGTTATAGGATCCTAAGAAAGATGTATTTTGTTTAATTTGTAGCTGATAGCTATTAAGCTTGCACCCATGAACTCTGAAGCCTTAGTATATAATTATATTAAATAGATACATGGGCTGCAAACATCTAGATGATAAGATGATCAGAAGAGATATGAAACTAACTCTTAACTCTTTGCTGTCATCTGAAATGTTGTATTTCTGCAGCCCAGATATGTATGACTGCCACTGGCAACACTGTATACTTAAGAAAGTGAACTTAATATTCATCTGTTCCACAAATGATTTCTTCTCTTTAACCTTCATCCTGATATGGATCAAGTCACAGCAAAATACTCCAATTTACTTCCAGCAGAACTCTGGTGGAATTTTTTTTTTACTCCTTCTGAGTAGATTTCTCTAGGACAGAAAAATAAAAAGATTTCTCCTGCCAATTGTGGCCAACTCTAGGGGATGGTGCTCATCTCTGATTCACAGCCAAGGGAGCCAGCATTTATCCAGCATTCCATGGTCATGTGACCAGCATGACTATACACTGAGGCACATGGAATGCTGTTACCTTTCCCACTGAAGGTGGCACCTATTTATCTACATGCATTCTTACATGTTTTTGAACAGATAGGTTGACAAGAGCTGGAACAAGTCATGGGGGCTCACCCCATCATGGAGCACGCTTGGGTCTCAAACTGCTGAGTTGTCGACCTTCTGACGATCTAGCCCAGCATCTTAGCCACCTGTGCCTCTGCACACCCTATAGAACAATATTATTAGGCATCTAAACTCAGTCCTACCTGGCCTGTTTACCCCTACAACATCTGCTCTTGTTTAGCTTTAGACTAATCCTTTCTTCTTTGCTTGATTCAACTGTGTTCTTAGTACTAGAGTTTCAAACAATAATTTCATTTTAACCCTTAATTAAATGCCTCAGGGAATTTCTATTGTATATATATATATATATATAGTAGAATATACAGTACTATACATTAGTAGATTTCTAATATAGTAGAATGCACACACACACACACAAGATATTAACCTTCTCTCTATCCCAGGGAAATCCTGAACCTTCCATGGTGTGCTATTATGCCAATAATTAGATGTATCATCATCATAATAATTTTAACTGGCTTTTCCACAATGCTTTGAGATTTTTTTGTTAGCAGAGCACAGGTTCCTGAGAAACAGTTACAACTTTTTGTCACAACAGATTGAGATCAAGTATTGTAGACCTTTATTTAGTTCCTTCTTTAGTAATGGTCTTTTCCTCCCTAATTTAGTGGCACTATCAGGCTGAACAAAGCCTTGTTCAAATATCAGCTTCAAATAAGATTTGGTTGGGAAGACAATAGCAATGAAATATCAACAGGGAGATAATAAAATTGCTGAACTGTTCTTTCTAAATCATGGATAAATCATGGCTAAGCCAGAAGCTAAGATGAGTGAAAACTCTTAGAGAAATGATTGCTAAGAGGTATCCTTTTCCTCCCTAAATTAATGAGATAAACAAGGAAGATCAAAAAGAAAAAGGAAGTATCTTTTAACGAATATGTTATTTATGTGTATAATTTTAGCAGATATTGAACTATTTTGAAATTAAGTACATATTATATGACTGTATTGTTGTAACTGTATCTCTGCAAGTTCAATTTGTCAAGGAAAATATGTACATTCCAAAAAAAAACCCTAAGATTTTTTCAGAGGAAATCACTCTTTCTTTCTTAGAATTATAACCCAGTGAAAACTTAGAAGAAAATTCAATTAACATAGCAAGATGACTATATATTTAGTTCAGGCTGTAAATCAACAAAGACTCATGGACTTTCTATAAAATATAGATGTTCTATAAAGTTTACAGGCATGAACTTTGTACGGGGTTCCAATGGTCTTTTCAGATAAATAGAAATATTCTTGAAGTGTGATAATACTTGATAAAATGAGAACCTACTCAACTGGGGGGAGTTCCTATTACCTATACTACTTTGCTCAACTCGGTGCCCTTTAGATGTATGGATCTCAGTTCCCAGAAATCTTTGGTCATCAGGGCTCTTGCAAAAAATTCTGGGAGTCAGACCCAGACAGTACACTAATTGGGAAGGCTAGCTTAATCAAACTGGCAATCACTAGATGGTCTGCTCTCAGGAAGCCCCTTCCACATCTCCTTGGCTTGTCCCCTGATTGTATTTAAAGTTAAAGATGCCAGAGACTAAATCTGGGACCTTATGCATGCAAAGGACTTGTCCTACTATTGAAGCAAAGCTTGCTTCCCGATAAATATGGGTTTGTAGTCTCAGGATTCAGTCCAGAGGGAGAGCAAGAACATCCCAAAGATTGCATCCCAACCATTTGAAACATACAGACAAAACTTAAGGTGAAAATAAATCCTCCACTTCCTCTTGACAACTGCTTGGCCATGTGAGGACTGGTGGGCGTTCAGCTTCAGAAACATGTAAAAGGCTTTCCAGTGAAATTTATTCAAATGTGGTCCAGTCTACTTTATTTTTTATATATTTTTTATTGAAAATGTTAATCATAAAAACTATTACAAATAAAAGTAGAATGAAAAAGAAGAAAGAGAAAGGAAGGAAGGAAGAAAAAGAAAACAGTGAAAGTGCAGGAAGAGAAAAAGTAGAAGAAAAATAGAAAAAAGACCTAAAGAAAGACGTAGCTTCTGATCTTCTTCACAGAAATTGCAATTATATTTTCACCCCTAGTTACATCATGACTGTCTTCTTTCTGCAATCTATCTAATCCTGTCTAATCATCAAGCCCATAAATCATTTTTCTTTGTGATGCAAAAAGTCCATAAGGGGTTTCCATTCACTGAAAATATATTCACTTTTCTCTAATCAAACAAGTCAAGTTCTATTATCTTCAGCAACCATTCCTCCATTCTCCTATTGCCAGATTCTTCCATCTTTGTGCATACAATAATCTCACTGCCGTTATCATCTATAAAGACAGTGCTCCATGTCTCTTTTCTGTTTATCATTCCCAGGAGGAAAAATTCTGGTTTTAATCGAATGTTCATCTTTAAAATCCTCTTCGTGTCTTCAGTATGTATTTGAACCCAAAATTTTCTAGCTTTTTTACATGTCCACCAAACATGATAAAATTACCCTTCCTTTTGTTCACTGGTCCTGTCTACTTTACATCCAGACTTGAGCTGACAGTAACAACACCTAAAGAAGGGAGAAGAATTGGAATAGAAAAGGGCTCCTGGTAGCTCTGCCGACTTGACTTAACTGTGGGTGAAAATTTCAGTTCAGCTTCACTGGCGACAGACATCTGCTCCCAGGACATCAGGCACTGTGAAATGAGAGCTGAAAGCATTGGCCCATGGATGAGCAAGTTCTGGATATATGTAATAGGTCACGCCACCTTGGCTCCCTCACAGTGCAAACGAAGACAGACTGCAGAGTTATGGAGCAAATTAAGATAGACTGCCAATGAAGGATGTTTCATAAATCTTCAGTGCTTATATTAGTGAGAGATTTTGTGAGCATTTTACTAGTCGTAAACAGGATGAGTTTTAGAATATTCAAAAAGATAGGAATTAGAGCTGTTTTAGCCATTCTCTCGGCTGCTCATTAAATAAGTTCAATTTCCTTCAGTCTTCTGCATGAACCTGAAAGAAAGAGGTATTTGCTTTTAGCAATTAATTCCTTAATCTTAATGGATACTCAGAATAACGTTTTGTTTTTTTGCAGGATCAAGATCCAAGGCGCATCCTCTGAGCCCTTTTAAAGCATGGAGAGTCCTAGTAGTTAATTTGATCATTTGGGGATCAAGGTCTGCATCAATGCATTCAGCTAGTTTTGTCTGTATAAAGACAAATATTGCCCCCCCCTTCTTGAACAAGGTCATTGGGTAGAAAAAGGAAATTATAAGTTTTTTTCTTCTTCCTCTCACTGATCCATTGCTGACTGTTAGGCAAATCAGATTTGGGTGCTGAGCTGGCTGTTGGTAATGAAATGCTTTATGTTCTGCCCTATATGGCAAAGAGATCATTGGGGAAAGTGGAGGAGGTCTGCCCATGGCTCTGCAGCTGTTATGGCACCTTGTTCTAAGTGCTCCATCCATACCTCAATCATGTGTCACCAGTGGTGCAACAGATCATCTTAAAATATAGACTTAATGGTGATCTGCCAGAGGTGTGAAAACACACAACTAAATTTCTCTTCTACCTATATTTTACAACTTATTTTACATTTCTGAACAATTTTATGTTCTTGATAAATGTGCAGCACGTGCAGTTTTACATTTTAAAGCCACTTAAATCATAGCACTATCCTGAAAAGAGCTGAGTTTCTTTCTGCCAGCATTGTGCTAATAGGTAAGGAAAAGCATGACTTCAAGACAGGATAATCATGCAAAAATGAGAAGATGAGCTAAATTTGGGTTTTTGATATCATTTTTTTTTTATTTCTGAAGGATCACTGGAGGTCCTGGAGCCCAAACCAAAATTTTGTCCCAAAATTTTGTTGACTGATTTAAAGAATACCCAATTCTATAATTTCTATGGTTCTATAACTGACACATTGCTCTAGGAATAAAGAATGAGATTTGCAATTCCTTAAGGACGTGTGATGGGGAAGATAGGCATTGATAAAACAACAGGGTTATCTTTAAAAGACTTTAGCAATGTTTTATTTTAGAAATATAATCCAGGGCTGTCTAACCTTGGCAACTTTAAGATATGTGGTCTTCACCTCTCGCTGTGGCTGCGGAATTCTGGGAGTTGAAATCCACACATCTTAAAGTTGCCAAGATTGGACATACTTGATATAGTCCTTTCTCAAAAACTCAGACTTTCCTCTTATTTTATTCAGATAGATCAGCAGAAGAAGGCACTCAAGTTACAAACTCTCTTTTTGGAATCAATAGGATCAGGATGTCAACAATTCAGTCTAAGAACTCTTTTGGACATGTTAGAATATAATCTAGTGGAGATACGACTTCCATTTTTTCAGTTGGATTGTAGAAAGCACCAGCTATTGAAAATTAAGAGAACACTATTTTTTTTAAAAGTTTTTTTAACAAGGCATTTCACCCTCTTAAAAGCCTGCCCTATGAAAGTTTGCAGACAATACATTCATTTCCTTAAAACCAGTTCATTGCTCTTCAGCAATTAAAAAAAGAAACTATTCCAAAGCAGAGAAAGGCAGAAGAAATGCATGGAATTCCAACAAATAAAAACAAATCAGCACAAGATAAGATCCCAAGAAGTAAAAACATAAAAAAATGGAGCAGCCCACTTCAGTCAAAGGCTTGGTGGACAAATGAATCTTTGAGAGATGCTAAACATTTACAAGACTTGATACCAGCCATAACAGAGAAGAGAAGATTAACTTGGTTCTGCATGTACCATGCAGAATACTGTGTAGAAAAACAGCTTTCCTTCCTGAACCAGGAGTTCTGCCTTCATGCCTTGTCACACCCATGGTTGATGATTCTAAAATTTCCAGGTTTCTTTGCCAATGCAACGAAAAGAGAGCTGCAATTAAGAAATATATTTGGACATGGCCTTTTTTTGGACCTCACTCTTGTCAAAGAGGAAGACGTCTCTTGGCTTTGTATTTAATACCCCTAATTTGCATTCCCTAAAATTTATATTCAGTCAAAATGCAATTGTCCTTCCATCTTTACCTTTTCAAATGATGCAAGGGAATTTTCCACCCTAAAAAAGCATATTTTTGCAAGCGAAAATATATTTTCAGCGAAATATATGTACACATTTTCATGTAGATTTCTAAAAAGACTTTATAGATTAATGGGAAAGGAGAGCAGAATAGAGGGGAAAAAACAGAAATGAACCTGGACCACAAATATCAATTGCTTTCTTAACTGGATATCTTCAAAAGAATTTTTAAAAGTAAAAATACTTGTATCCTTTATGTGGTCCTCTTAGTGGTCTTAGAGGAAGGTATTGTTTTAGTTTTCCTTTGTTTGCTTGCAAGTTCAAATTTGTCTGGCTTTTGTTAATCAATCTAATAGGCTCATTAAGTTAATGAGCCTATTAGATTGATTAGGCTCAAATGCCAGTTCACTAGCATCTTTGGAAACCTTATCACAACAAAAGTGAGAGAGTACTGGTGGGTTACTTTCCTTTCCCAGTCTTTTCTTTCCTACAACCTATAAGAGGCAAGGCCAGACAAGTCACAAGAGATAAGAATCTCCATGCTTTCTTAAGCAACTATGTCTTTCTCAACATATTTGCATCAGGCTAGTAACCTTATCATCTGTCTTCCAGACTTGCAAGAGGTTAATTTATCCTTTACACCTTTCCCAGACTTTGTTGCCTTCAACAGGCTTTGGCCTACAAAACCACATCTATTACAAACTAAGGCTTGTCCAGTCTGGATTCCTTAAGAGATAACAAGATTTGTAAAGTCCAAAGAGTAGTTTCCTTTATAAATGGATGCAATACAGGTAGGACTTCCCATTGGCAACCACACTTAGCCCATATTCAAATATGTATTTATGAAAATTAGAGGTAGAATGAGATTTGATAATATGAGCTTTTGCATATCTTGACCACACAAGTTATTTCTGGATTGTAATTCTGGGAGAGGAATAGAGATCTTTGATAGAAATTATCCAGACGTTTTAAAAAGCACAAATGATAGCAAGGTAACCATGACAATTAAAAGTGTCATCACCCTGTCATCAGTTTATATGATAGGATATATCAGGACTTGACAACCAGTCATTTAAAATGTCATATGACCCTTACATTTTATGAGATTTCACTTATCTAATCTTAGCATATCAGGAGACTCAAGCATCATTTATTGAAATGCTGGGCATGTTTAATTTTGTAAAAATATATTTAATTTTATTATAACTGGGGAGACTATGACTATCATGGGGGAGTATTGATGATGGATATTATACTCCTGATCCCTGGAATATACTCTGGAAGTTCCTTCCTTTCTCA
The DNA here is from genome assembly GCA_032468055.1 of Acrochordus granulatus. Lineage (NCBI taxonomy): Eukaryota > Metazoa > Chordata > Lepidosauria > Squamata > Acrochordidae > Acrochordus > Acrochordus granulatus. The sequence continues at coordinate 134,231 of JANHZU010003391.1, forward strand.
GAGAAAATTTCCTTTCTTTAAGAAAAGCTTATCTTCCATGCCCTGCAGACACTCCAGCTCCCAAATTCAAATGTAAGTCCATTGCAAGAATACTGTTTTACACTTTAGACAAAAATCAAAATATTTATTTTATCCCTTTAGTGTTTATACTTACAGTTCATTATTCAGGGTTTGGTAAAGTTTACTCTCTTCAGTGACTCTGCAGAGAAAAAACAACAAATAATAAATGTAAATGATCATTTCTTATAATTGTGGTAATTGAGTCCAAAGGATTTGAGTGAATTTTCTTGAGTGAAAACTCTACCTATGTTAAATGAGGTTTAGAAAAACAGTGAAAGCAGTTGGCCTCAAATTAGGAAAAAGGAGCCTGTGTTCAAGAGATAAATGATATTTGGATCAGTGTGGCTCTTCAACATCCTTCATAATAATTCATTCATGTCTCTTTGGTCTGCTCATTTGCATGGAAGGTTGGAAGTCTAGATAAAGGGAAACCCCCTAATAATCTAAACAAAATAAGAAGAGAGGAAGACAAATTAAAATTATACAGGAAGTCCTTAAATGATGACTGTAATTGAGTGGTCGTAAGTCATGACATCACATTACCAGACCCAATTTTTCAACATTTTTTGCAGCTGTCATTAATCAAACATCACTATCATTAAGCAAATCCATTTTCCCCAATGGGTGTTTTTACCAGAAACCAGAAATAAATACCAGAAAACAGCAAAATACTTCACATGGTCATGTAACTGTAGAATGCTACAGATAGACATAAAGATGACCTGGTTGCCATACCTCTAAAATGCAATCAGATAATCATAGCGAGTGGTATGGCCATTGTAACTTTGAAAGTAGTTTTGGGGAGGTGTGATGTTAATATTCATTATTTCATTAAATGAGTGGTCATGAGTTGAGGACTACTTGTAGTTCCACCCTAAGCAGATGTTAAATCCAACCTTGATAAAGAATAGCCAGACAGATAATGGACTGGGTACATTGGAGGCTGAGATCCTGGTAAAATAATCAAATAAAGAAGAGATTTGCTAGATATAGATTTATGTATGAATTTATTCTTTTCAAAACTCCAAAATCTGTACATAAACTGGAATATACCAACATTTTCAGTTTTTCTGTATGCATACATAAAGAGCAAGTATACTGTAATATTTTATTTTGCTTGCAGAAATTCTGGGATGGGATGAAGGAGGGCCATATTCCCAAACTGATGTGAGAAGGTACTTAGAACAAAAATGAAATAGTCAAATTTACTTGTCCCTCTAACTTGGACCTAGACCTTTTCCAGTGGAACTTTCAGAGAAGGAAAACCCCTGAGTGTGCTCTTCAGATTACTCATCACTACACATGGGACTCATCTACTTACATGTCTTCTTCAGGAGTGCAATGATGAACCAATATGGCAGGGGTGGAGAATTTGTGTCTCTCTAGATGTTGTTGGATTAATGCTGGACACCATTTCTCATACTATTTGTTATGCGAGAAGGTCAGATGGGAATTGTAGTTCAACAACCAATCACAGTCAAACATTGTCCTTTGCTGTTGGAGGGTACTAAGAGGAGAAGTAGAGTTTTAATGTTCCTCTAAGATCTTTTTATATTTAATAGAGACTTTTGGACTCAGTATGTGATCTATGAAAGATGAGAAAAAAAACTCAACAGAATCACAAGTTGAGCAACTTGTTGGAGCAAGCTGTTCACTCAGAATTCTGTACAGTTTTGTGGGGTCTTGACATGATACTCACACTGGGCACCATGGTTTTCTATTGGGGAAAGAAGACAGACTAGATTGATTCAGGGCTATGCAGCTTTCTTTGGTCTGAAGGATGCACTTGGCATTTGAATAGTGAACAGAAAATCCAACATCAAAAAAGAGGTAAGGATAGGAGTAAAGCGAATGAATTTGATCAAATGAAAATGCAACATCCAAAAATCAGTTTCTCATGTTTTGAACAGGGTTTTTTTTTTGACCCATAAAGCATCACAATTTGCCGCAACTTTGGGAAACACTTATTCAAAGCTTGATGAGAAGCTCACAGATTTGATCTCTTATCGGATTGATCTGATTGAAGGGCCAGGCAAAAATTAATAACATTGTAAGAATTTTTGATACAGAAGCTGGGAGGTTTCACCATTAATTTCCTAATTCTATAATAAAAAGGAGTGATCTTATTTCATTTCATTTACTTAAAAAAATTATTTAAAAAAGTGAAACAAAAAGCTGTTGGAAGTTAATGTAAGCCTTTCTTCTACTTACTATATTTGCCTGAACAATAACTTGATGATGGACACAATTGTTCCACAAAGGACATAGTGAAATGATAGACTTTATCATGTAAATACTGATATCGACCACTTAAATTTACCTGAAAAAGAATTAATTCCAGTTTCAAACTGAAAGTATTCAAGTTTAGAAAAGTTAAAGGCAGGAACTCAGAAGCATAAAAGATATGTTGGAAGCAGGGGTGTCACTGAAGAGGGTAAAGGGTCAAGATGGCACCTATAATCACATGATTGCAGTCCTACTCTTTTTTGTAATACATACATACAGGTAGTCCTTGACTTACAACCGCAACCGGGACCAGAATTTCCATTACTAAGCAAGGCAGATGGTTGAACCTAATTTCACAATCTTTTTTTGCCATAGAAAGTTGAGTGAATCACTGCAACTGTTAAGTGAATTATGTGATTGTTAAGTGAATCTGACTTTCCCCATTGACTTTGCATATTAGAAGCCAGCTGGAAGGTCAAAATGGCGCTCACATGACCTCAGGGCACTGCAACCACTATAAATACATTCTGGTTCCCAAATATCCAAAATTTGATCATATGACTATAGGGTTGCTGCTTGGTCATTAATATGAGGACTAGTTGTAAGTCACCTTTTCAGTGCCATTGTAACTTTGAACAGTTACTAAACAAATAATTATAAGTTGAGGACTACCTCTATAAAAAAGATCACACAGTTGTGGCTTCCATTTTGCCTTACTAGTCCCTCCTACAGGTACCTTACATTGGAAGCTCTCTTTATGCACAGAATATGTTACAGCTGAATGATAAAAACATGCTGTTAGTCATGTATCTGATTTTAACAGATTAGCTGATTAAATATTGTAAGAAATTCATACAGATCAAACTGAAAATCTTCTGGGATGAGGCTAAAGGGAAATGACTTTTTAAATGTCTGAAGAGAACTGTGCAATGCTTTAGATTCAATGGGAAAACATACACTTAGGCTAGATCTTGATGACCAAAGACTAGGCTAGTTAAGGGATAACTTCTTCCCATGTTTTCAGATCTGCCTTCTCAGCAAAACAAAAGAATCTTAACCCTAACCAGAATAATCAGAGATGTGGATGGTAACTATGGAGAAAGTGGTCTCTCTTGTACAGCTTCAGTTACTTTATTGGCCAAGCATGTTGAGACATGCAAGGAATTTGACTCTGGTTCAGCAGCTCACAGTGTACTTGCAAGACAACATACATAAGATAATAACATAAACAAATAAACAAACAAATCATGTATTCAACAGTAAGTGTGCATCCTATGCAGCCAGTAGAAAAAGAATATAGTAAAGTGTAGAATTAGAACCGCGATGCACTGATAAGTATGTATATGACAGTTTATCTGGGTTAATTTACACTTCAGCTTCAGAATTCTGTGCCCTGGAAGATTTGGCTGAATTTCCCTTAACTGTGGTGATAAAGCCAAGGAAATTGATTTGACTTGGTCATCGTCAGCATGACCGCAGGATCAAGCTGATTAATACATTTAATATAGCTAAATCCCAGCATGTTATGCCCATTCATTATATAATACATTTACTTCGAGCCTGGGGGGTTGCCAGAGTAAATATTGATTTCTGTTGCTAGGTATTCAAATCTGTTAGAGATAAACAGCAGTTATCTCTCCATTTTTTAAAAATCTTTTTTTTTCAAAAAACATGATTCCTAAAACAGTTATACAGCAGCAACAGACTGTGCAAAATCTGCCATCTCTGGCTGGTTAGATGACAAGAATGCAAATCAGTGCATAATCCTTTTAAACATGCCAAAGATAAAGCCTGAAATCTCAAAGCAGTTACATTTCCTCGATGGCCAACAGATTATTTTAAAAAGTCATGAAAATCAAAATCAGACTCAATCCAACGGGGAAAAGTGGACAGTTCGAAGCCATCATCTGCTTAATGTAAGGTCTCACTTTTTAAACTTGATTTTTAATATGATGATTTGCAATATAGAAGAAGCAACTTTCGGAACTTCTGCAATAGAAGCATGGATTTTTATATTAAAAATGGTTCCTAATAAAAAAAAAATTAGGTTGGCTTGGTATCTCATGTTTGTCTTAAGATAATTTTAGCTGGGACAGAAACCCAGTAATATATAAACTTTTGATGGTTTTGCATCGTCCCCCACAAAACCTACCATGGCAATAGAAAGTCTTAGTCCTTATGACAGACCAGAATCAACAAATTAACAGCAGATGAAACAAAATGAAACTGTACAGCTTACGGCTAGATACTGTATCAAAGTGTGTCTGGTTTTACAAATAGTATAGCAAAATGTGGCCATGTTTATAGAAACCAATTCATCCTGGCCTGATAATATATAGCAGCATAAGGCATAAATCAAAATTTCCTGGGTCCTTTGTTAAATAGAAGCGATAATGCAGAGCCTTGCATTTTTATAAAAATGAAATTATAGCAGGACATGGACTATAGATTCGATAACTCTTTCTAAATAAGGGCACAATCTGAACTCATAAGGGATTTATATATATATATATATTGGATTGCAAAAACCACCGTACGGAGAACAATAACATGTTCTGGGAAGTTGAGAAATAAGTACAGATACATAACTAAGAAAGAGCAAAGCTTGTCTGCTAGCAAAATGTTCCTGGGTAGAGCAACAGAGCAACTGAGAATACTTTCCAAAATAAGATGTGAATGAGTTTCAAGTTCAACAACATTTCTTCAGAGTCATAGGTCCATACTATACTTGGGGAATATTTCTCCAAAGCCTATGGAGGATCTGAATTACAGGTAGTCCTCGACTTACAACCATGCGTTTAGCAACTGTTAGCAATGGCACTGAAAAAAATGACATATGGAAATCCTTGCGCTTACAACCATCACAGCATCCCCACGGTCACATGATCAAAAATTCAGCTGCTTGGTGATGGCATGTATTTATGACAGTTGCAGTATCCTGGGATCATGTGATCACCATTTGCAACCTGGCCAGCTGACTTCTGATACGTAAGGTCAACGGGGGAACTAGATTTATTTAACCACCATGCAATTCATTTAATGACAGCAGGGATCCACATAATCACCGTGGTAAAAAAAGATCATAAAACTTGGACAACAAAGGCCATAAAACTCAGGCATGACTCACTTAATTGCCTTGCTTAGCAAAGCAAAATTTGGCCCCAGTTGTGATCATAAGTTGAGGACTATCTGTACTTATTAGGATGCATTAAGCTTTGGCATGCCAAAATCCTGACTCCAATAGAAGAGAATATCTGAAGCTTAGGGTTGAACTGTGGAGTCCTTGGTGCTCTCTGAGCATGGTTGTTTGCTTTTATTACCCAGCTAGGTAACATCATCAGCGCCACTTACCTAATCGGGTAACAAAATTTCAACAAGCAAACAACCAAGCTCAGAAAACACCAAGGACTTCAAAACCCTGACTGTTTTTTGAATTCTGGCTATTTCCATGGTTTATAGATATTGCAAGTACAGGTCGTCCTTGACTTACAATTACATTTGGGATCAGAATTTCCATTGCTGCGCAAGGCAGTTGTTCAGTGGTTGCACCCAATTTTACAACCTTTTTCTTTTTGCCATGGTTGTTAAGCAGCACTGCCGTTGTTAACTGAATCATGCAGTTGTTAAGCGAATCCGACTTCTTTCATTGACTTCACTTGTTTGCTCTACAATTACAAGGGACTCTCCATTTTTTAATAATTATAAATATTATTGATACCCAAGTCCAGATGCCATGATTTCATTTTTGTCTGCTTTGTGCAAAAAGTCCAAAAGGAGCTGACCACTTCTCAATGAAAAGAATTCATGATGCTGTCTTCTACCTATTCCCAGCGTACCAAGAAGGAAACCTCCACATTTATTTCTGCTACATATCAAAAAGTAGTGTTTTCTAACATGTGCCAGCTTGAACAACTTTGTCTGCTATGGTTCATTTCATTTAAAGAGAACAAACTCTGTTTCAATCACCCACCATGTCCCATGACAAGGACATACCCTTTTCTCCTGTTATTCCTTCTATGGCCATTAGTTTTTACACGTTCATCAATGGAATAATGAAAAGCCGAGCTTTTATGTTTTATGTTTTATGACTGTATTGATTCAGCCATGATTTCCCTGACTTTTTTTTACTGTTTTGTATTTCACCGTTCACTGATAAAATATGAAATCATGAACCTTTTTTCAGAAGTGCATTGATAAAACAGTGAAATAGGAAACACGGAATTGCCTTAAAAGATTACGAATGAATTTTGAAAAGATTTCTTTTACTTCCCTCTCCAAGCCCAAGGGATAGAAAAAAAAATTCTCCTTCTCCTTTAAAGAAATAGGGGAAACTTCCAGTTAGTAAACGTTGCTTGGACGGGATATTTTGGCAGCTCAAGTGGAGGACTGAGAATTAAATCAATCAAGTTAAGACTGAGAAACCATATGAATTCATGTGATTTCCTTGTGAATCTGAAAAAGAAAAGTTCATTTGAAGGAATTTACTTATTCTTAAAGCAGTCACAAGTGTTTTTTAAAGCAGGCACAAAATTCTAGAAAAAGTGGAGCGACTTTAATGAAAACTAGAGAAAGACCGTGTTCACACTTGCACAAAATCTGAAGCACGTCCACAGCCCCGTGGAGTGCACAGAAAAGTGAAGCTAGCGCAGCATGACCTTGTGAATCGAAAAAGTCACACTTCGTTCTATTCAATGTTACGTCTGCAACAATTTCACGAGGAGGAAAGAATGTGGAAGAAGAGACCTTATAACACCATGCCAATCCCTCCTGTGTACGCAACCGCAACCTAAAATTCATTCATCAAATAAGAAATATAACTGAAATGTCAGTTTATGAATGGAAATATCCCTGCAACAGAGATTCTAATCTACAGACTCTAGATTTTGAATAGATACCTGAAAGTCATCTCTCCTTCACAAGGAAATATATTGCATGCCAGTCTATGTGCTATATTTAATCAGAAAAAGACAATTCTGAATTGAAATGCCCTTCCCCAGAATAGCACAGAAAAAACAACATATATAAACATTGGCATAAATCTTGTGTAGTGCCCATCTTCCTTGGCTTCTCCATGAAGGATTGTCTTCTCCAGTTGAATCCACTCCTGGAGATACCCTACCATAAATCTCTGTGTGTGTAGTGTAATACATTTGTGTGCATATATGGGTGAACTAATGGCTATGAAAAAAGAAAAAAAATATTTTCCTTCTCTTTTTGATCCTTCATTCAACATGTAGAATTCATTCAACTATGTTAGATTATTCTTCTATCATCCATCCATCCATCCATCCATCTTTCCCACTCTGGCATAAATAATAACATTTGCTTCTTTAAGAAGACAACCATGCTCAGTAAATGGTAGAATGGCACATTAAAGCACATTTTGTAGACTCAATCCAAAGCACCAGACATCCCCAATGATATTATGTCTTTGTTTTAAAAAATAAGGAATAAAAATCTATTTGGTGAAACTAGAAGAATACCTATTTATGTCCTACACATGTTTTCCCCATGTGCTGATGTATAACCTCTGTAAAAGTTGAATACTTGAATCACAAGGTTGCTTTGTTGCATATTGTAAAATCCCCAAATGAGAGATCATCCCTGAAACAGAAGGGAAACTAACTTGGAATGAATTTTAACCTTGGGTTTGTTTCCCTATCATCTAGCCATTTTTCTTCTTGACTGAAGGACACGTTTCATTAATGCACCATTATTTTTGAGCAGCTCGATTCACCCTATCATCTGAATTGAAGACTGGTATATTCTAAAGATGGAACAAAGTGAAGTTTATGGCCTGACTATTTTGAATCACGAGCCAGGATCTCTTGGTGGATTTAGCTTTTATTATGTCAGAGCTGAATATTAATGGAGTCAGAAGGAATCCACAGTCCATTAATTGGTGCTGTCATAAGCGTTGAGTTATGGATTCATCTACATCTTAAAAACCACTGAGTCATATGGCATAACTTGCTAGTTCATCCTTATTTGAATAAATTAATACAGGACAAATGCATTTTAAATTTCTGGAAAGATGTTCTACCCTCACCCAATAGTAGAGGTGGGCAACCAGAGACTATGGGTGGGAATGCATCTTCCCATTTCTGGGTTTCTTAGAGCCTTTCAGTATCATACTACTGAAATGTGGCAGCAAAATCATACTCTTGGGGAGCAAAATGACCCTTTCTCTTCTTTTGAAAACAAGCTGTAAAATAAGAGTGTTAGGTCCCTAGGAAGATTAATTCACCTGCATTATGGAACCCCATCCTGGAAAAGATTGATCTAATGTAAATATACACCACTCAGAGTTACTCTGTAATTGTGCTGGATGGACTCTAAATTTTGTATATATATAAATTTATGTAGTTTCTAACTTTTGAAAAGTTACATATAAATAAATCTATGTAGTTTCTGACTTTTTACACGGAATAAAATCTGTAATCACACCACCCTTGAAACTAAAGGAAAAGAGCCCTTGTCACTCCTGTGATGTCACTGCCTAACCCCTTGTGATCATAAGTATATAGAATAAAATCCACCCCACTCTCCAAATAATGCCAGCTCAGCAATATTGGATCCAACTACTGACATTGTCCTTTCAGCATCTATGCCTGCAGATAAGTATTTTAGACAGATACAAATTTTCCTCCAACAAAGTGAGGAATGACTGCCATTGCCTAGTTCAATAAAACTGCCAAATACCATGACAGTCTACATCACAATTTCACATACCTGAGTCAAAAAATGATTCCAGGGATTGACATTTCCATGACTTTGTCCTATTATGACCTTCTATGTATTGATGTTCTCTGAAGCTTTAATATTACGACTTCCATTACTCCTGTCCTCCAACATGCCAAAGTGGCTCGGAATGCCAGAGTGAAGAAGCTTGATACAGGGATTGAAATGTACAGATAGTTCTTGACTTATGCCCATAATTGGGACCAAAATTTCTGTTGCTAAACAAGGTGGTGTTTAGTAAGTTGCACCCAGTTTTATTACTTTCTTGCCATGGTTGTTAAACAAATCACTGCAGTCTTTAATTGAACCCAGCTTCCCCCATTGACTTTGTTTGTTAGAAGATGGCCGGGAAGGTCACAAATGGCAGTCACATGACCCTGTAACCGTTGTGAACACGTGCCGGTTGCCAAACGCCCAAATTTTGAACACGTGACTGTGGCAATGCTGTGACAATTTTAAGTGTGAGGATTGGTTGTAAGTCAATGTTTTCAGTATTGTTGTAACTTTGAACGTTCGCTAAGTGAATGTTGTAAGTTGAGGACCACCTGTATTAATTCTTCTTATAAATGACTCACCAAGATGCAATGGATTTGCTGGCTAAAGGCTATAATACAACTGAATGCAGTGAAATAAGAACAGAAATGAGTGATCCACGTGAGCGTTCTAAAAAAAAAGGAATAACGCCTTAAGCTGGGGTGGGATGATATGTGAGCCCAAGAACCCTAGACCATGCATTTTCTCATACACTCCTCATGGTCCAAATGTATGAAAATTTTGGCTGTGCAACAGAGGAAGTCTAATAAAGGGACCAACTCTGGATTTGTTTCCATGGGAGAAGATCATTCTTGTGCTTCCAAAGAAACAGAAACTACCAGGAAGGACACTCTGTTCTCGCCTCTCTTTCACATTAATTTATTCTACTCGTCCAGTGAAACTTTAACATGATGAACATTTTCTCCCGTTCCCTGTCACCATTTATTTTAGCCAGAGGACTGCATTTTCAAAAAGGATTATTTAGATCTCCAAGAGCCTCAAAGGATGCAGTTGGTGATGCAGCAATGCCACCAGGTGCCGGAGCCAATCAATCCTAACTAATTTTAAGTGCAAAATAAGGAGCATTAAGCCTCACGGAGGAACCTTTCAAGGGGAAAAATATTTTGCAGTGCTGACAGCAACGATTTGGGCAGTGAGTTTATTGATTTACTGGTTGGTTAATCTATTAAAGCGTGCAGAAGGCCATCCAGGGTTAGTAATGGCCTCTGGGTGTCTTCTGGGATCTGCAAAGCGGGGCCTGGAGGTGACCTGTGTTCCAGGGATGTTGGTTGTCCATCCCTCCGCTAAGGATTTTCTATATCTTGCAAAAATCATATGGATCACGCCCTTTTGTTTGCCTGCAGTCTTACTCGCTGTGTTGACGTTTAAGCAACAGAGTTTGGCGCTGAAGACAGGAACGCAAGGATTCCCAGACGTGCCCCCATCAATAAACTCAGTTGCAATAAATGAAAGCTGCAGGAGAACAGAGAAGTCATTCTGCTAAGTCTTGTGTCACAAAACCGCCTGGCCTCCTTCGAGTCACTGCGAATAGGATTTTCTGATCAGGTCTGCAGAAATCTGGACAACCATTTGTTGGCTATAAAGATACGGATCTGATGACATTGAGTGCACGTCAGCGGAGATGAGATGTGTGAGTTCAGCAGAAGATACCCTTCCACAAACTTTAATAATAATGCACCTAAGTGTCCGCGCATATCGAGTTAGATGGAGCACAAAAGCATTATGAATATGAAGAAACGACTCTGGTTTCTCTTAAAGCCTTCTCAGCTCAGGCTATGCTCAATTGCATTTTGGAGTTCATTTGGGCCTTCAAAGGTTCTTTCTTTCCTTGGAAAAGGTGCTGTCTCCGTTCGTAAGGTCTTCCAAGCGCCCCACCGAGTTCCCAATACCATGTGCCATAAATCTGCCTTGCTTGAAATAGGAATAACAATGTTACTGACTGAAGTTTCTTCTTCTTTTTCCTGGCTGTTTGGCTTTTCCAACTCTGGCTGACAGCTTCAAGTCTTCCTCGAGCCAGGCACTTCAGGAGAAGGTAGACCTCAGCATGACCATTCATTTAATGACCATGGGATGTTACGATGGCACTGAAAAAAACGATTTATGACCGATCCTCACATTTACAACTGTCACAGTCATGTGATCAAAACTTGGCAACTGGCACATATTTACAATGGTTGCAGCATCGCAGGATCATATGGGTTGTCATTTTTCAACATTCCCAGGGGACTTCTGATAAGCAAAGTCAATGAGGGAAGTCAGGTTCACTTAACAACCATGTGGTCCACTTATTGACAGCAGCAAAAAAGGTTGTAAACCTGGGCATGATTTACTTCACAACTGCAGCACTTAGTGATAGAAGTTCTGGTCTCCATTATGGCTGCAAGGTGAGATAAAAGGTAAAAGTTTCCCCAGTCAATTGTAGCTGACTGTAAAGGGCGGTGCTCATCTCCGATTCGGAGCCGAGAGAGCCAGCATTTGTCTGAAGAGGCTTCCGTGGTCATGTGGGTGGCATGACGATATGCCAAGGCGCATAGAATGCTGCGACCTTTCCCACCGAAGGT
>JANHZU010003392.1:8391-35059 GCA_032468055.1 Acrochordus granulatus
GCAAGGTTTGGCACGAAGTTTCCTCGTCTCGTGAGTCGCGGCTCGTCTAGCGGAATATTTTTTGATTAAAATGTTTGATCGTCCTGCGAGTTACTCTTACTCGTCTTGTGAGGCACCACTGTACTTTATATAATGTGCATAAGGTATCAACTAAAAACTGGGAGACGAGTTCTAGTCTCGTCTTGGCACAAACCTAGCTAGGTAACCTTGGGCCATAGGAGGAAGAAGGCAAGGCTTCTGAAAAAGCATTACCAAGATAATTGCATTGTACAGGTTTTGCTAGGAGTCAAAAACTGACTCAAAGGGACATATGTTTAAGAGACTAGTCAAGAAGTAAATGTCTTTATTCCAGCAAAGCTTTTTATAAAAACAATCTTTACCCTGCATATGTAATTAGAGCTTTTTTCAGCTGAAACTATGTATACTTGTGATAATTATCCTTTGTGACTACTTTTTTCCCCAATATGTTGCAGTTCTGATTGACTGGTGGCCACCAATGTGCAAATTAAATGGCATAACATTGCAATATGTGGTTTTTCTTCTAGAGAGAGAAGCAAGAACCATTTTTGTGAAGAACCTTGCTTACAGTGTCACCCAGGATGAACTGCATGCAGTATTTGATGAGGCTCTTGAAGTCAGGCTGGTATCCAAGGATGGAAATAGTAAAGGGTATGTTATTTTTAAGAAGATCAATATATTTGTATTTTTGTAAACCATTTGTCCTGCTTTTCTTTCTAAATAGTTTAAAGGTATTCTGTCATTGTAATCACTTCTATTTAATAGCAAAGGTACTTCATTTTAAATCTTCATATAGGTGTAATTATTTTTGGAGCTCCTATGTCCATTCTGCTAAATATTAATTTTGCAGTTTATTTCTGATGTGCCTTAAGAATCCTCTGGACTTTTCCTAGTCTGAAAAAATTGGTGTAGGATGGGTTCACTTGTTCTGCTGACTTGTGGGGGATTAAACAAGCCATAGAGAGACTATTAGTGCATCAGGGCAATCCATAAGTCACAGCTTACAAATTATACTAATTGGATTTGCATTTTTAAAATAATTATTGTAGTTTTTAAAGAGTAATATAGAAAGAACAATCTACAAAAACAAACTAAGAGAAACAATACTGTCTGGTTAATTAATTATGAAATTGTACCAAAATGAGTTTAAAAAAATCTCTAAAAATTACTCTCCTGGTTGAATTAGTTTAAGGATGCCAAAACCAAAGGAACAGCCTGGTTCCCCGCCTCTCTGTGAAGCTAGCCAGGGAGGTGATAGCAAAGCAGCTTGTTATGTGGCTTCCTAAACAAATCTTCAATAAAAGCTATAATGCTGTCTTTTATCCCAGAATTGCCTACATCGAATTTAAGTCTGAGGCTGATGCAGAGAAAGCTTTGGAAAAGCAAGGAATGGAGATAGACGGCCGTCCCATTGTGCTTGACTACATAGGTGAAAAGAGCCAACAGGACAGCAGGAAACCCACCAAGGGAGCCCAGTCAGGTAAGATGCCAAGATGATGCTTGGCACACCGCTTGATGTGACGAAAGCTGCTTCTGCTGCAGAGACTTCCACAATTAACCAGACAAGGGAGTACTTTCATTTGCACAGTTAAGTCTTTTGTCTCAAGAAGCTCGCTCCCATTCACTGTACAGATAGTCCTTGTGTACAACTACCTTGTTTAGCAACCATTCACAGTTACAACAATGACGAAAAAGTAACTTCACAATCCTCACATTTATGCAGGTCTAATGTAAAGGAAATCATAAGCATAGTTCATATCATATCATAAAGGAAATCATAAGCATAAATCATAAGCACAGTTGCAGTTTCAATTAGTGACCACTTGAGTTAATAACCAAGTGCTATCCCAATTGTCGCTTCACTAGGGCTACCTGCATTAAATTCTTGAATGCAGTTAATTGGAACTCTGGGTTTTTGCACAGGTGGAGAATCCAAGACACTTGTGGTGAACAATCTCTCCTATGATGCAACAGAAGAAAGCCTTCAAGAGGTTTTTGAGAAAGCATCAGCTATCAGGATTCCACAAAACAATCAGGGAAGACCCAAAGGGTGAGTAGAAACCAAGATGAGGTACCAAGTAGAGAAGGGAGACCTGTAGCTTGTCATGGAGTTCCTCTAGTGACCCCTGTTCTTCTTGAACAGGTACGCCTTCATTGACTTCCCCACAGCTGAGGATGCGAAGGAAGCCATGAACTCTTGCAACAACACAGAGATCGAAGGCCGCACAATCAGACTAGAATTCAGCACTTCAGGGGGACAAAACAGAAATGCCAATGCTAAAGGAGGCTTTAGTCGTAAGTAGAGATTGGCCTCCTCACTGGAGTATAAAAGAAAGACTACTTTCTCTCTGCCAAAACACTGAACCCCGGCATTTTCTGTTGTCATTTAGAACAAAGCAAAACCCTGTTTGTCAAAGGGCTGTCAGAGGAAACTACTGAAGAGACATTGAGAGAGTCGTTTGAAAGCTGCATTGGTGCAAGAATAGTGACTGACAGGGACACTGGCTCCTCAAAAGGGTAGGTGCAAAATGTGCTATGCCTGTCTCTTGTAGTGCTGCAAGTGTAAAACACAATTATTGAGTTTAGACGAAAGGTATTTTTAGTATGGGATGACTGAAAGCAGAAGTCTCTTGCCTTCTCAATGAGCTCCGTCCTGCTATAAATTCAGTGGCAGGCCACGGATTCGCACGAGAAGAAGAGCAAGGCTGCAGCACTGACCCTGATGCCTCCAGCTCCTTTGGATGAATTAACTCTCGTTGCTGCGGAACAGTTTGGCACACAACCTCTCACCAATTCATAGCTTGCCAGGAAATTCCAGAGACAGTTGAGCTGAAGTGACCTGCTGTAGAGCTTTAAAAGGGTCAATTGCTGCCTTTGCTGGAAGGCCCTTAAGTGGGGAGGGGGGGCAGTTCTTAGTTTTACCTGAGATCTTCTGTGGCATAGGCAACTTGCAGGCCTTTGTCTGGCTTACTGTACCTGAGCCTGATTCTTAAAGAACTCTGCAGGATGTGGATCTTCTGCAAGAACGAGCTGTGCATTCCTGAGCACCATGTGTGGGAAGGAGAAGGAAGGGAACCTTCTCCACTCACTTTCAGATCTGGCTCCAGCTCATCCTAGCAGAGCATTAACCAATTACTTTTACAGTAAAACAGAACTTGGGGGGGCAGTTTTGTATCCATATTTTATCCCACTATTTACTTGTTAGTGCTGTCAGTCAGTTCCCCTAATTTGTCTCTCTGTGGCCGGGCCTTTGGAAGTTCTTTACCAAAACAAAAGGAATTCCTTATCTCTTTCTTGTCAATGCATCTGTTTCCTGTTGTGACTGAATTCTTTCTTTTAGATTTGGCTTTGTGGACTTCAGCTCCACAGAAGATGCCAGAGCAGCCAAAGAAGCTATGGAGGACGGCGAGATTGATGGAAACAAAGTGACCCTCGACTTTGCCAAGCCCAAAGGCGGGACTCCTCGTGGGGGTGGGGGTGGAGGCTTTGGCCGGGGCAGCAGAGGTGGACGTGGCGGCAGAGGTGGATTTGGTGGCAGGGGCGGAGGCCGAGGATTCGGAGGTGAGTGTTTCTAGCTTACACCCCTGAGTGATACTGATATGTGCACAGTGGCTCTGAGGATTGCTTCTCTAACTCTTCCTCTGTCATTCTAGGCAGAGGAGGAGGCGGCTTCAGGGGAGGCAGAGGTGGCGGTGGTGACCATAAACCACAAGGAAAGAAAATCAAGTTTGATGACTGAGTGGCTTGCTTTCCTTGCATCTGAAAGGACTCTGGAGTTTTAATTCTGTCACCTTGAAATGACAGAGCCTTCTGAGGACATTCCAAGACATGTTGCAGTCCCCGGGGAGCTTCTCAGAAGACTCCTCTCAAAGGAGAAACAGCTGATCGACTGCCTGGCCACGCATAAGAACTTTTTAAAAGCAACAAGAAATGTGGGAGTTGAGCTGTGTCCATGTATTTCCCTGAATTTATAATGTTTTACCCATGTACAAAATTAACTTCCTTATACATTTCTGTAGGCTTTTTCTTTTTTTTTTTTCCTTGCTGTAAAAATGCAAAATGTTTTATCATTTGTGTCTCGGCAAACTGTCTAGGACAGATTAAAGGGCCTAAATGGATTCTTGTGTGTCTCCAGTTCTGAGGCTATGAAACAGTTGAATTGGGACATGGGATGTCCTGTGCTTGAGTGATTTCAGCTTAGCATCTCGAGAGGTTTTAAACAAACCGCTGCAGCACAGTCACAGTAGACATTCCTCAGATTTGCTCGGGCAGATATTTGGTTTTATTCTTTCTGGTTGCATATAACCATAGAATATCACAGAAAAGCGGGTTAAAATGCCTCTGTCCTTTCCAGTTACAGGTACTCCTTGAGTTACGTCCATAATGGAGCTGTAATGTTGTAAAACAGGTCAATCACGTGACCAACTTGAGTTTACATTTTTTGAAGCAGTGAGGCAAATCCATTGTTCACTATAGTATGGTTTTGCTAAAAACCTGAGGTAACTGCCATAATGGAGCCTGTTTTTTACATTACAACTTAACAGGCAGACTCCATTATGGTTGTAATTCAGAGACTACCTGTAACTGAAATGGACAGAGGCATTACACATTTCTCAGCAAAGCCATCATAAAACACGGTTGTGAGTACAAATGGCATAAATGCAGCCATCTTGCCAGGTGCCTGAAATGTGGTCACGTGACCAGGGGGACAACCACTGGAAGAAAGTCCCCTTTTTCAGGTAGGTCGTGATTTTGAGTGGTCACAAGCAACTAGTCGTACATGGAGGACTACTTATAATTTATTTTTGTGGCAGTCTTGACTCCCGTTGACTGTACAGGCAAGTCCCTCCTCAGCAAGATTAAGCCACGTTTTATGTGTCGTGGATTACACGTTGAGCGTGTCCTGAATCTCACATCAACTTCGAACACTAAGAGGCAGAGACTTATCCCCGGTGTAAGTCTTGGACGCCTTCAGCGTTTTTACCTCCTTCCCCCATCCAAAGGACAATCGGGACTAACCCTTTTCGATCGGCCAGAGTGAAAAAAATGAGATTTCTTTCCCTAAGCCGGCTCCTTGTCTTAAAGAAGCGAAGCAGCGGTTGCTTTCCTGCGAGGCCGAGAGCAGCTGTCGGGGAAGTGCGTGGAACCCGCAACGGCAATTCTGCGAGCCTCGGCTGCCACCTCGAGCTCTTCGCCGCAGTCGATTGTCTCCACGCGTCTCTTCCCGAGAGGAGGAGCAGCTGCTCCTTTCGGGGACATCTGGCTGGAAAGGGACGGACATCCTGGCACCAGCATCCCTCTGCAGTGGCTTGGCGGACACAAAAAGAAGCCTCTTCTCAGCAGCCGGCCAGGATGGACGTTTCGGGAGGCCGGTCCTTCCTACCCAGCAGCATCCCTGTTTCCAGTTCTAAATCTTTCCCAATGTGGTGGTTTGACTGTCCAGCCGGCTGATTTTTCTTCGCTTTTCGGCTGTCAACTGCACATTTGCGGGAAATGCTTGAATTAGGACAGTTGAGTATCGTCGCTTATTTAGTATGGGGGGCTCTGTAGCAAGACTTGGGTGAATTCTTTATGGAGGGGATTGTATTTGAACATTGGCTAGCCCTGAACGGTTGACTTGCCAAAGAAAGGAGATAGTCCTCAGCTTATGACTGTAATCGAGCCCAGAATTACGGTAGTGAGCTGTGCCAGCCGTTAAGCAGCTCATCATGTGATCACGCCTGATTTTATAATCGTTTTTGTGGTGGTGGTTAAACAAATCCATTGTCCACAATGGGTATTTTTAAAACTTTTGAGTCCAAAAGCCCTGGGAAGATCTGTCGTAACTCTGAATGGTCACTAAGCAATCGGCTGTAAGTCAAGGACTCCTGTATTTCAAAGAAATGAGAATAAAAGATAAAGCAGCAAGAAGAAAAAGACTTGAAAAAAGGAAGTCAGGAAAAAAAGCAACACAAACTAGAAAAAGCATGACTTCCGACTTTTTTTGGCACAGAGGTAGATTTCACAGCGCTTACGTTATTTCTGAAATTCTCATAATCGAACCTCCAAATCAAAATTTAGTTTCTCCCAAACATCCCAAAATGGTTTCCAGATAAAAATAAAATTGCCCCAAACCTTTTCTTTCGCCAGAGCTGACAATTTTGCCACCTCTGCCAAATCAAACCAGCTTCGCCACCCGTTCTTCCGCGGGAGGCGTTTGCGAGTCCTTCCGGCGTTGTGCATGTAGAAATCTCGCCACTGCTACCCATGTGTAAGAAAATCTTTTGGTCTGCTTTGCTCCCACAAGGCGAGCAGAAGGACACACAAAGTTAAATCCGGTGTCTCGAACTTCAGTCTTCTCCACGTACTCGCCCTGCGGAGCCGCACATCTCCGCCTGCGTGTCTCGACCTTCTGCAGCCCGTCATCGTCAAAGTCACGCGCTGCCTCGAGCGCCGCTGCTCCACATCCGGAATGGCATCATCGGGGTGGTGGAATCGCTGACCTCGCAGTGGCGCCTCCGTTCCAGGGACGAGAAGGAAGTTGCTGGGCGCGGGATCAGGCAAATAGGGGGGATGCGACGGATGGATAGCCACACCTG
Organism: Acrochordus granulatus; assembly: GCA_032468055.1. Taxonomy (NCBI): domain Eukaryota; kingdom Metazoa; phylum Chordata; class Lepidosauria; order Squamata; family Acrochordidae; genus Acrochordus; species Acrochordus granulatus. The sequence goes on from JANHZU010003392.1 coordinate 14,988, forward strand.
TCGGCTTCCACGGCGGATGCTGGGGCGGAATGAGTGGGCACGTCGTACCACGACATTTTTCTTTCATGGCAGGTCGCAATTTTGCAGACGGTTTCAGTCGTAGGCGCTGGTCTGACCTTCCGGTTAGGGACGCCACAACCGTCCCAGAAACGGACAGCATGACCTTCCCGGCAGACTTCTGCCTTTCTGAGGGGGGCGGGAGGAGCGTTTCCACTCCTTGCTCATCGCTGTGGTCTCCGGACCGTCCAGGCAGAGCCCGCTTTGTCCATCGCCACGAGACGTGCAAAGAAATCCTCTTCCTTCTCCTCCGACGGAGTCAACCGCTGCTTCCAAAGTTCGCGTCGGGTTTGCTCGAGAAACGGAGTCAGCAAGCGGGGAGCCCATCGTGCTGACGCCTGAGCCATGCACCGTTGCTCAGGAATGATGTGCCCCACACTCCCTCAACGAAGACCAGCTTCGTCCACGATCACTTCGATGGCGATTCGTCTGTCCTCGAGGGCAAGGACCCCACTTTCTTCACCGTGGCAAGGCCATCCATGGTTGAGGGTCTCCTGGATCGTGAGGGACGTGTGCCCGGTTTGAAAGTTCCCTTTCCACCTGACGGACATGCATCCCCGTAAGCAGGCAGGCAGCATCTCGTCACGGATCTGGCGGGCGCTGTTGCCCTTCGAATGGAGGAATCTGAAAACGCCGCGGGCTGGTTCTGCCCCTCATGCCCGTCACTGACATCAACGGGCTCCTGAAACAAAACAAGTTGACAAAAGTAGCTGTCATTCACAACATCATGCGCAGAAGGATCGATGATTACGCCAATGAGATTACATCTGGACACCTCAACCGCTCACGGTGATAATGAAAACTTTATGATACCCGCCGGTACAGTCGCTCTCGACTTAACGACCATACTTTAGCCTAGCAATTATGGCCATAAGTCATGATACGATGCTTGTAAAGCAGACTGTCATGCGACCGACTCAATTTCATAACTTTTTTTTTTTTTGCAGCCATCGTTAAGTGAACGCTGTGCCGTTAAGGAAATCCATTGTTTGTTCTGGGCCAGTTTGTGCCAGAAAACAGAGGGAAATGCCGGTTTCCAACATCATTAATCACCGTCACATGACTGCGGGGAGGCTGCAAACGTGGGCTGGTTGCCAACAGCCCAAAATGCAGTCGCATGACCTGGAGCAGGAGCAGCCTTCAGAATTTCAGAATCAGGTTTAATTATCTTTCGGGGGATCCGTCATAACTTCGAATGGTCACTAAGTGGCTGGTCGTAAGTCGAGGACTGCCTGTATCGAGGACTATCTGGAGCTCAGCCGTCGCCGGAAGGGAAGATGGTCTGGATGGCTCTACCATCCGACTTCCCTTTGATTCGCAGAGCAGGAGAACCCAGATGCCCTCTTTAATGTCCCGGGTCCCAGGAAAGGGCGAAACCTCCGCCTCGGTTGTACTTTTCAGTGTAATTGAAAAACGCCACGCAGGCTAATCTGACCAAAGGAAGAAACGTGCCCCCTTCCCAGCACAGGGGCGGCGGCGGAAGCCATGCAGCGCCAACGCACGGGACGTGACCTAAGGCAGCATCTGTGTCTCTCTGCGTTCGCCATGCTGAAAGTCCGCACATGGAAAAGACCCTTTCTCGGCTCAGCCGCCCCTTCCCCAATCTTCTGAAACGCACTAAAATAATACTCTCTTTCCACGCTGCAGGTGATCTGTTTTTTCTCTTTCTGGGCGGGAGCGAGCTTCCCCTCAGCTTTGCTTTCCGGTGTAAGAAACAAGCGAACCCTTTTTCTTTGGATGGTCCCGCTAAAAAAAAACTTTCCTGGTTCCCAGCTCAGCTCATCCGCACGATGCGTTTTACCCGGATAGCCGACGTTCAGAGTTTGCACCAAATGCTTATCACATGATTGAGAAGAGTCTGAAGACGCCACCTGAGTTGGGTGAAGGCGACATCCCAAGATCAGGCCAGGCCAGCTGGGCGCAGTTTGTCCTGCGAAGGCAGCCGGTGCAAAAGGGCGGCTGCGCAAGCGAACGAGGGGTCTGCAGAACCCGCTTTCCTCTCCGAATCTCGCCTCCAAAGGTCCCCCAACACCCGGCTGGGCATCATGGGAGCTGTGGTTCGAGACAGCTGTGTTTGGAGAGGGAAAGCGGCTGTCTCAGGGGAAAGGCAAACAAATGCTGGGGAAAAAAATGCTCTCTGCTTCTCACGAGGTGGCAGCACAACACTGAGGAACTGAACCGTCCTGATGCGCAGTGCACCCGGCCTCTGCTCGGTTTGTCTGCCCATCGCAAAGGGGGACACAAGTAATCGCGTTTGAGCCTCTAAGCTGCCCGACTCCAGGGGGATGCTGCAATGCTCCACAAGATTAAAATGCAACCATAAGTGGTCCTTGACTTATGACCAGTCACTTTGCGACTGTTCAAAGTTACTGTGGAAGCGACTTATCACTTGATTTTGAAATTCCAGCCTCACCACCCCCCCCGCAGTCATATGACCACATTTTGGGCCCTTGGCGACTAGCCCACCTTTATGGCCATTTGCAGCCCCCTGCAGTCACATGACTATGGTTTACAACACTTTTGCCGGAAATCGGCATTTACTTACTCACACTTCCAAGTATCAAGAAAAAAACGACCATAGCAAACAGTTGGTTCGCTTAACAAGCACGGTGTTTGCTTAACGACCGTGGCGTTCACTTAATGACTGCCAGGCTCAATTATGGTCGTAACTCGAGGACTATCTGAATAGAAAAAGAATGTGCGGTGTTACAGAAGACCACAGAAGGGGCAGTATATTTTAATATCTACAAGGGCCAGAAACATCCTAATCCAAGGCCTGAGTTGGTGTGGGGAGGAATCAAACTTTTAGAAACTTCGTGAAGGCAGACAAGGTGGGGGCCACACGGAGCCTCGGGGAGAAGCTGTTACAAAGGCAGGCGTGACGATGACTGAGAAGCGCTGCCTTCTGGGCCCTGCCAGATGGTCTTGATGTGACCTAAAGAAGCCGGTCCTGTCAGACTGCGCAGGATGGACAGACCCCATGGAGGACAGCTGTCTCCTCGAAGAGCTGGGCCTTGTACTACATGGGACTCTACATACAGTAACAACTAGCGCCTTGAATTGTACCTGAAGGGTAATTGGCAACGCCGGCGGATCACAGAACATGGATGTTCTATGGGCAAAGTGTGGCCTATCACTGCACCGTATTCTGGAGCAACTGTAGTATCCTGATGATCTTCAAGGGCAGCCCCACGTAGAGTGTGTTGCAGTAGTCTAACCACGAGGAGACCAAGGTTTGGGCGACCATGAGGAGAGTCTCTTGATCCAGGAATGGGCAGAACTGGTGGGCCACCTGAATCTGTGGAAAGGCCTTCGTGGCCGCAGCGGGCACTTGGTCCCTCAAGCAGAGTTGAGAGCCCAGGAAGACTTCCAGGCTGCCCACCACAGCCATTAGATGCCCGGTGACCACTGGTATCCAGCCTTGAGGCATGGCTGACGCAACCACCTCTCTCTCAAAGGAGCTGATCCCACCACATGTCGTCTTCCAGCAGCCTTCGCAGGCCAGGACAGACAAGCAGAACTAACGGGTGGCCTCAGGGTCCTGCCCACCTCCTCAGGAATGACAGGGTCAAACTTCTCCCAGATGATGAAGCCGGGCCATGCCTCTGCCCTATTGGCTGGACTTGCCCAGTTGGAGGCCAACTCTGAGTGACTGCAAGATGCCTCCACGGTGGCCCAACAGATGGCCTCGAGGCTGATCCTTACCCCCATCGCCCTTACCCTGGTCCAGCAGGTCAGAGCTTAGGCCAGGCGGCTGGCAGGCAGTCCACCCACCTAAGCAGATCAAGAGTCCAGCAGGTCACCCCAGCTGGCCAGAGACTGAAGAACCATGCAGCTGCGGGATCCAAACTGGTAGGGAAAGTGCTTCCAGCTCATCCTTGCCCCTTCAGCCACAGCCCAGGCCATAATCCTCCACCAACGACCCCCCAGCTGAAGATGGCAAGGTTTCTATCACTGTCCCACCCGATCCGGCATTCCTCCCAAGCCCCATACCAGAGTTGGATTCACCAACAAATAGTCTGCTAAGAGCTTTCCCCCCAAAGCTGGCAACCCCAAATCCAGAGCTCCCTCCAGAGAAGAAAACTGCTCCACCCCACCCGTGTTTCTTCACTTAATCTTCCCCTTTGAGCTTCTAAAGATTGATGCCAAAAATGCACTTCTTAAAGATTTCCTTCCTGAGTCATTTGATCTTGTTTTTGAGCTGGTGGACACTGGGAAGTACTAGAAGCAGCTCCTGCGGTTGTCACTGTTTTTGGTGGCGCATTTCTCCATCACTCTGAAATCCCCGACTTCCGTTCATCACAGGCTGAAAAAATTCTGGGCAGGGATGGGAAAGGATACAGGCAGCCCTTGACTTACAATCATTCATTCAGCGACTGTTCAAAATTACGATGATGCAGCAACAAGTGACTCGCAACCGCTCCTCGCGCTTAACAACCATTGTGGCATCCCTGCAGTTATGTGATAAAAATGTGGGCACTTAGCAAGCCGCATGCATTTATGACAGTTGCAGGGTCACGTGTTCACCATCTGTGATCTGCCCAGGGGACTTCTAATCAAGACAGTTTTGGTTAATAACCACGTGATATACTTCATGACCACGGCAAGGTCATAAAATTGGGTGTGACTCACTTAGCAACCAAACTGCTTAGCGATGGAAGCTCAGTCCCAATTGTAGTCGTAAGTCGAAGACTACCTGCACTGTCCTAGCTTTTTATTCTGGGATTGACTGAACGAAATGTGGAAAACAGGGAGCTAGTGGATCCCTGAAAAGATCCCTCTGAAAGACAGAAGGGCCCCGAATTATAATCCTTCTTCATATGGCCTTCCTAGTCATTGGATATTTCGATATTTCAAGGGCACTGAAGGGTGTACTATTGAACTGACCTTTGGTGGACGGAAGGATATTGAGCATTACGGCCCGTGGTTCTTATTCTTTCTACTTTCAGCTGATTTTCGGCTTGAAACAACCGACTTCTGCCTTTTCTCAACTAGCAGCTAGATGATAGGAACCGGATAGTATTACGAAATAAGGAATAATCAGGTATCTCATCGCTAAATACCTGTGCTCAGCCCCTCTCCCACTGCACCTTGTGAGAATTTTTTTTTTGCTTTGGACAAGTTTGAATCATGAACTACCCAAACAAAGGTGCTAATCCCCAGCTGGGAAACCAGAACGTTAAAAAAAAAGTCAAAACGCATGTGTGAATACAGCTAAAAAATGCAGGAACGCCTCACCCTTGATAACTTCAGTGTTCTCTTCTCCCTTGGAAGGTGTCTTGAGAACAACTTTTCTTTCTTTCGACGAAAAGAAAGAGCCCATGTTTGTTTAGCTTCTATTCAGTGTCTGGAGTTGTCAAATGCGGGGCTGAAGTCAAGACATATCACGTTTCCAGAATACCCCCAATCTACTAAGGAAGTTGTTCAAAACATCAGGGGAGGCTGATGTGGGGAGGCTCGTTCTTGACAAATCCATCATGCCACCTGACAATTAGTGCCACTGTGAAACGGGTTACCGCTCTGCTCTTTACGATCTCGACAACTCTTCCTGGTTGTTGATGTCAGACTGGTTTGTAATTCCTCCGTTGTTTTCTTTGTGGAGCATCGGATACGTGTCGCACAAACTGTAGGTGTTTAACCTGCTTTCAGAGCTCAAGATGAACATTTGGCTCATGCTTCTCAACCTCGGCGACATTAAGATGCGTGGATGGAGTCCACCTCCCCGAATTCCCCAGCCGGTTGGGCAGGATAGGACGTCAAGGGGCGATTTGGCATTTTGCACCCCATTAAATCACGACATCAAGATCTCCTTTTAACATAAAAATTTATTCACAAATCAATAAATCCAGGTGTATTTATATGTGCAGTTCCTCTACATTCAAAGCAACACACAGCTTGCCAGATACGCACTGTGCATTCAACGGTACCTGCTATAAATAAGATGCCTATAAATTAAAAAAATAAAGGAGAGAGCATGTGAACGTCTCATAAATAGAAATCTCTGCCCTGATCAAGGTAATGTGCTTCCCATCCCCACCAGAAATGAAACTGGACAGAATTTTGAGGCTGTTTCCAGAGAGCTCCCACTGCCCAAAAATCATAAATTAAAACGCCAGTTGCGCAGGTCGGTTGGACAAGGGCTCCTGCTGGGCAGCGTGACCCACTAGCATGTGCAAAGGAGAACATCAGACGCTGCATTCATTATTCAGCCCAACACTGAGACCCGACATGAAAAAAAAAAGCAGTGCCAAATCGTTTTTTTGCACACAGGGGTGTCAACGCCCACGACACTTGCGCACGGGTGTGTCAACACCCATCGGCTCCCGCACACTCAGAGCCTCACACTCTTGGCACCGCGTTCCCGAGCCTCGTTGGCCCCACCTCGACTCAGATCACGGCCTCGGCGGGTTTGCCCAGAGTGCCAAAACGCTTTCTCCGCTGGTCGGGTGCATGAACCACGCCTATCTTGGCCAATCTTGGTTTACAGCAGCGTCTCTCAATATACCTCACAAATATACTGCATCTGGGGAGGTGCGAAGCGTAAACATGGGCTTTGCGCAGCCCGTTACGCGCAAGGCCCTCTGAAACGGGACCGAGCCTTGCCAGGGCGTCGCCAATTGCCCGCCGTCAGAGGAGAACTTGCTTGAAAAGAACAAAAGTCCCACGTACCCCCGGCCACCTTGACTTAAAACAGGAACAGGCTGTGCAAGTGTCAATTTCTAACAAAACGAGAGGTAGCGTCTAATTGCACATTGCGCACGTGCGCTGGGCGCGCACGGCTCCGAAGGGGCCGCCCTCACATACTGCACATGGCGAGCGTTTAAAACACGCTCAGCCAAGGCAGTCAGAAACTAACGCCTCGTCCCGGAAATATTCCACGCGGGTCGCACTCACGCCACACACCTGACCGGGCCAGCGGATACAGTCGCTCCCAGGCAGGCGTGATTAGGTTTGGCCTTAATCTCTTTTCGTTTTTTTGCGCCTGGCTTAATGTGATGGGTGGCTCCAATTTTTATCCGCAGGAATATTTCACCTTTTCGCAGCGCTTCTAAAAGGAGAATCATACCGAAAAAACACACCCAGAGCTGCCCTGCTTCCATTTCCCACCCCGCAAAGATCAACGTCCTCCTGCAGGTTTTTCGTCGGGCGTATGAATCACACCCATGTTGGCCAATCTCAGTTTAGAGCAGTGTTTCTCAGCCTCGGCGGCTTGGAGGTGTGTGGACTCCAACTCCCAGAATTCCCTTCCTGGCTGGGGAGTTCTGGGAGCTGAGGTCCACACACCTCCAAGCCGCCAGGGCGGAGAAACACGGCTTACGAGATGTGCCTCCCCAGGAGAGAAGGGGCTTCTGTTCATCATGGTCAAAACGAGGGGGAAAGCCAAGAAGAACTGTGGAGTTCAACGTCCAGAAATCCACCGCTCGCGGCTGGCTGGGAATTCTGGGAGCTGAAGTCCACCCTTGCTGCTTTCGGAAAACAAGGGCGAGCCCCTCGGAATTCCCAGCTTTGTTCCCGGCGAAAGCAGCTTTTCGTGCGCGCCTCCACCTTTTTCTCGGCCCGCCTGAAAAGCGGCTTCCGTCGATCAGCGCAGCCTTTTCCCGCAGTTTCACACAGCCGGAAACCCCACAAATCCAGGAGAGTTTGGAAATGGTTGCGGAGAAATCGGCACCCGACGGGAGGCGAGATGAACTCGCGAGCAAGCCGAGAGCTGCCGGCCTCAGCCTCTGCCCAGGGGCGCCCTCGGTGCCCTCACCTGCATCCAAGCATGTTCTGCCTGGAGACATCTCGGCGCAAAACTCTTGCGCCACCGCGCACGAAGAGCCCGAGGCCCTCCTTGCACCCACCCCCAGCCCGCCTGTTTTTCCAGATCTCACAGCCACCCTCACTCCGGCCAGCTCCGGGCTGCATGTCCTGCGACTTGCTTTTCCAGCAACCATCGCAGAGATCCGTGGGCTCCTCTCAGAAAACCAGATTTTCACGAAAGAGCATCAAAGCCGCCTCCAAGTTGCCGCCCTGCAGAATTTGTGCCGACCGAGCCAGAAAGTTGGCAATAAACCGCAACGGCACGCCTTGCGCCCCCCCCAAAAACCAGGAGTTTGAAAAATGCAAAGCCGGCAGGAAGCCAGAATTGCCCATGCAAACGTGGCCACGGGCTCAGCTCTGCACAACCGCTAAGCCTCGTATGATGGCGAGCAAGGAGTTCCTTGCAAGATCAGGATCGTGGGGCTCGTGGTCCTCTCCTGCGCTTTGATGCGGCCCCTGAACTTAGCCAGAGGCCACAATCGTGCGAGGTGCCGTCAAAGGATGCAAGCCAACCTACTGCTACGCTCTCAAGGGACAGCAGCGATCACGTTTCCAGCGCGGGAAAAGCTTGCGCTGATCCACAGGTAGGTACACTGTGCACGTACGAAGTCTGCCACATTCCTAAGTCCCCGGGCCCGTGGCTGGTAAGGCGTTTCCCCATGTTGAGGACTGTACAGTGCTGATCGACGTCATCAGAAAGAGTGGTCTTTTCTGGCCCTGGGGCTAGGTTAAAGGTTGGGAGGCGGGCAAGAGGTTGCCCGGACCAACACCATGACCCCAAAACGCTCTGGGAAGGAGGGAGGGCTGTCACCTGCTCCTTGCATTTTTTGCAACGCCACCAAGGTCGCTCCTCTGACCCCGAACCAATCTCCTTGCCAGCAGCGACAAAGGTTTCACAAGACCAGCATTTCGGGCGCAGCTCAGCTCTGAAACTCCACTTTGTAACTTGCGAATCGCTTTCATTCAGCAAGCGCGGCCACATCAGCAGCACCACCCCAGGAAGCATTTGTCAGCTTTGTGCCATGATCTGGATGCCTTCCATGGGCCGAGGCTCATCGGAGGAGGCATGTTGGGGCAGAGCACAGAACAGCCCCAAATGCTGGTCTCGGAGTCCTTTCTGCATGTGCAGCTCTACCGCTTCACTCTGGGGCAAGCGAGGACGAGGAGCCCCTCCGTCCACCGGCAGAGCGCAGGGTTTATGCAGCGGCAGCGTGTCCGAGTTTGGCACGGCTGGGAACCCCGAGGGGCGTGCATGGAACTGTAAAGCGCAAAGCGCAGCTGTGCACCAGGAAAAGCTCACACTGCAGAGCGCCTCTCCTTGCCCCTGCCAGACCTGGGGAGGACTCGGCCACGGTTTCCTCCTCACCGGAGGAGCACCGAGGCCAAGGGAACCTTACGTGCTTCTCCCCACGCTCACATCTAGGGGTGCAAACACGCAGACCGGTGTGCAGCCTTTCCTTCTCCAAGCCTTGTGGGGGGGATTCAAGGGGGCAACTGCACGACGGAGTGGAAAGTAGGAAAGCACTTTCTTCTTCTATGTGCGGGGAGAATCTGCTTGGCTGGAAGGTGGATTGACCGAGGCACCGATCCATGCAAGCGTCAGTTCTCCAGATGCTGGCCAATGGCGAGGACCACTGGGAAGGAGAGCTCAGTCTCTGGAGGACTCCTTTCCTTGATGCAACTATGCACGCGCACAGGCATGAACTTCATTTACACATCCTTAAACGAGTGCGCCCACATCACAGCTCGAGCCAGGAGGGACCTGACCATGTTTACCTTCTCAGTTAACCCACCAAGCCCCTCTCCTCATCGTCCGAGGGTGACAGAAGCTTCTCTGTTGCTGCAAGGAGGCAAAGTTAATCCTCATCGTCAGGGGCTTCCTGGCTGTGCGCGCCTCGAACAAACCAAGGCTTTGCGTTGTCACACACCTTGCCAAATCTGAAGTCACATTTTGAGACTGATCTTCGCTTGGAGAAGGGGACCCATCTGGGTCTCTCTCTGCAGCGGCTCTCCTTCCAACGGCGCTTCTGCTTCTGCCCAATTGGCGGGCATCTATTTCTGTGGGAAATATCCAGTTCGAGATGGGAAAAGATCTCCTGAACCCTTGACCGTGGCTGGTTCTCTGGAAGTCATGCCAACGGGAGAAGACGGGCGTCCCACCAGAACACGGGGATCGAGAGGTTTTCCCAACAGAAGACGCTGTGTGCTTGTGCCTTTTTTCACTTCAGCAAAACAAATGCCGAAAAACAGAGGGAGGGAACTCTGCATGGTGACATTTCTTAATTTTTAAAATTAAAAGAAAAAAAACCCACAGAGTTTTTGTCAGTTTGCCAAGATTCAAGTGGCTGTTTCTCTGCTGGGGGAAAGGACGGGTAGCTGGCAAGGTGGTTTCTGCCCCGCAGAATATGATCTTTGGACAAATGCGCCCTATTCAGGGATGGCCCCAAAATGTACTTTGGCGTCTTATTTTTTTTCTTCCGCAGATTTTTTTATTCAGACTCGGAAACACGCACATTCACTCTCTTTCTCTTTCACACATATGCAAAGAACTAGAAATAAATCTCTTAGCTTTAGGACCAGCCTCCAGCTGAAAAGCACACCACGAAAGGGCATAAAAAAGGAACATGTGACGTATCTGACTGCCCAATACAGAGTGATATCCTTCATTTTCCCAGGAATCATCAATTCCCTCCCTTGCCACTGATTTTTCTCCAAGGAATCGTCAATTCCCTCCTTTGCCACTGATTTTTCTCCCAGGAATCGTCAATTCCCTCCCTTGCCACTGATTTTTCTCCCAGGAATCGTCAATTCCCTCCCTTGCCACTGACTCTCCATCCTATCATGTTTTGATGCATCCTTCAAAACCCCACAGGGGAACAAATTAAATATGAGAAAAAGACCCCCATTTTTTGACTTTTTTCCACAGACCCCTCCCACTCAGTTTTGTTCAGCTTTTCTTCAATTTCCTAAGAAGGCAAAAGTCTGAGATCTTGGCGGTCCAAGGCCTTCCTCTTAGACCAAAATCAGAACTGTTAAAGGATGTTGACTTTTTGGGAGCAAGACAAATTGTTATGGATCAAATTCCACATGATTATCAGGTCAGCTGGAAGAAGTTTGTGGACCACCAACATATTTTGGAAGAAACAGGGTTCTCTGTTCATTTTGCTGTCCTTGTTTTTCGCAATGCCAAACGTTTTGAAGCCGGTATGAACCACTGGCTTCACTTTTAGGACCTCAAGGCACATCCCCAAGAAGACATCGTCAATGGGGTACAGCTCCAGGTTTTCAGAAACTTTGTGAAGACGCTTAGCCAAAGGGCCATCCATGACAAACCCACCTCCACCTGCGTAGGGTGGATAATAGCTCTTGCTGTACATCGCGTTGGGGATGTAGTATTTGTTGTCCTTCCTGCGAATGGGTCTTGCTTTGACCATGACGTCTCCCACAAAGAGGTCACCTCCCTTCTGATCCTTGAGGAACTCCAAGACGTTATCCGGGCTCACAAAGACGTCGTCATCCCCCTTGAAGATGTACTGGACTTGGTCACAGTAGATGTTGAACCACTTGAGGAAGTGGACTTCTTTCAGCGTGAGGTTGAAAAAGCTGTCCAAGAAGTCCCACTGCAAGATGTCTCCGTAGATACGATTCTCATATTCCAGCAGTTTTTGGTAGTTGAACCTCTCTTCTTCTTTGGAGGCGATGCCCAACAGGAAGAGGGTCCTGATTTTTCTGCCATCCACCTCCTTCTCTTGCCCCCACGTCCTACGAATGGCTTCTCGGCGATCGTGCTGAGTGATGATGGACTTCACGACAATCAGCAGGTGGATCTCGCCCGTGCACTTCTCCGGGTGGTTGATGATCATGGGGAAATAGCGACAGTGGCGGTAAAAGAGGAACTGTTGGAAATGGGGCTCCAGGTTTCTGAACCACTCTTCCTTGGTGAGGTTGAGGTTGGCCGTGCAATTGATGGTCGTGACATCCCAGGAAGTCACCCCTTCCGCTGTGGCCTCAGCGGCCGGGCTGACGACCATCCCCTCTTTCCAGAAATTGTTGGCAAGGGACACCAGCTTATCTCTTTCCTGGGTTTTCACAGGCTCTTGCGAGAAAAGCGACTTGCGCGGCTGGCTCTGAAAGAACTGGTTGGGAACGGTGGCTTTCTGCAAAACCATCACGGTCACTATCAGCGCAAAGAACAGCAGCACGCTTCTGTACACGGTCTTCTTCCTGGCATGAGGAAAAAGGAGAGAAAAGAATCAAGGAAGGCATCCGCCCAAATGTTGGGAGAGGCTGAACGCAGGACGGCCTCGCGAGATTTGTCAGCCCCTTTTTCGTCGTCGTCCTCCAGAGAGGCTGAAACGTTGACGGGGCCAAAGCGACAGATGCTCGCAAAAGCCGCGCCAGCCTGCACGGGGCTTCCACCCCGGTTGTGAACGGCAGGGAAGCTCGCCCGGCATCACTCTGGGAGCTGGCACGGGCAGGCTGGCGCTCTGCGGGCAGACACCGAGGACTTTTCCCCTAGGAATTGTAAGGTCTCGTTCTGCCGACGGGCCAACCACCCGGACTCAGCCGCAAAGTCCTCGCCTCGCAAGGCACTCAGCCGTGGCGGCGGCTCTGCGAAACCGCCGCCTTCCCGAGCCAGGCTGGGTCTGATTTCCTGCCAGATTCCAACCAGCTCTGCCACCGGTTGCAAGCCGGCAGGAAGACAGAAACTTGACTGTTTGCTGGCTGGGAAAACAGGAGGAGGTCTGTCTTCTGGATGGCAGCACCCCCCACTACTCCCCACACCCTGGCAAGAGAGAAACAGGGAAGGGGGTTTCCATGCGCTCAGTCCAGAATGCGCTCGGGAGATCAGCCGCACAAGCCTGTAAACCCAGCAAGGAGCATTTCCCTTTGCGTTCAGGAGCTGACGGGGGCTCCCGGCTCCCCGCTCCTCAGTCCCACTAAGTTGCTGCCATCCGTCCGAAGGGGAGACCCCCTTTTCTCGCGGTTTGAATTGGGGCTGCCCCGCAAATGCCGAGGGGATTCTGTTTGGAGCACCCTGAAAAAAACAACAACAACACTCCTCTACGCTCCTAAAGGCACGCCAAGATCACACAGTCGTCTCCTGTTTTCCCCAGCGCTTGGTACAGATAGTCCTTGACTTGCAACCATTCGTTTAGCGGCTTTTCAAAGTTACAACGGCGCTGAAAAAAAAGACTTACCAAGGGCCTTTGCACTTATGACCGTGCAGCATCCCCCCCGCATCGCATCATCAAAGCCTGCAACCGCACGTGTCTGTGATGTTCGCAATGTGCTGGTGTCATGGGATCGTCATTTGCAATTTTCCCAGCCGGTTCCGACAAGCGAAATCAATGGGGGATGCCGGATTTGCTTAGCGGCCATGTGATTTACTTAACAACCGCAGCGATCCGCTTAACAACCATGGCAAAAAGGTCATAAAATCGACTCACAGTCAAGGATTAGCTGCATTCAGATATACTGCTCTGGGACATGGAGGCCATTTTACATTGCTAGCAGGGGAATTAACCCCCAGTGGCCCAAATGGACAGAGCTAGGAATCTTTACAGCCGCTTAGAGCGGGTAGCACCAGGTTGCTCCCAAGAATTCCAGGTGTTAACGTAAGTTGCACCAAGTGCTTTTAGTTCCCACCAACCTAAGATCACCTATTCCAGCTTCCGCGCCCCCCGGCAAAAAAAAAAATCCGGGTACCGCTCGTCCTAAGACCACAGTTGGGAGCAGAGTTTCTGTGGCTGAGCCAAGAGGTTGTTAAGTAAGTTGAGCCCAATCTCACCACCGTCGTTGTCACGCTGGTTAGACGCATCGCTGCAGTGGTTCAGCGAACTGCGCGGTCGTTAAGCGAATCCGGCCTCCCCTACCGACTCTGCAAACGGCGATCGATCGCATAACTCCGGAGCATCGCAACGGATGCGGACCGCCGAGTGCCTGAATGCTGATCACGTGACCGCGGGGATGCTGTGGCGGTTGCTAAGCGCGAGGACCGGCCAGCAGGCCACTTTTCTCAGTGCCTCGATAACTTTGGATGGCCGCAGGTTGAGGACGACCCGTATGCGGAGAAGGGAGATGGGCGCTCGTCTGGTCAGGGTGCTCCTCCTCCCTAAGCTGCCGCCCTGGCCCACCTCGGCTGTCTTTTTTTCTCGTCTCAGGAGCTGAACAGGGCTTCACCCTCCGGACTTGGCTGAGTTTGACAAGAGGCGTACCCTGAATTTCGGAGAGTGAATGCTGCTGTCGGGCAGGGAAGGGATCCCGGCACGTCCCGATTCTCCGACTCGGCTCAGAGTCCCGCTTCCGCACAGACTCCTCTCTCTGGGAAGGTCACCCCTCCCTCAGCACGGGGACCCCTCGGCCAGGGTTCCTCGCGCTCGGCAGCTTTAGGACGTGTGGACTTCAACTCCCAGCGTCCCCCGGCCTGCATCCCAGCCTCACCGGGACCGGGACAGGGCAGCCTTGCAGACGGCCGCTGGACCCCAGCCCGGCTTTCTCTTTCGCAAGCCAAAAATGCCCACGTCCTCTGCGCCTCCTGGAGCTGGCTAGCCAGATTCGCCGTCATCCCCGCTGGCATTTTTCCAGCCTGCTTCGGCTCCTCCGTGCCGCTCAGCGTTGCACATCGTACCCCAAAGGCGGCCTTGGGCGGAGCTCCTCGGAATCGGAATTTCACGTCGCTGGTCCTCGGCTCAGGACAGCGTTTCCCCACCTTGGCCGCTTGAAGAGGCGTGGACTCCAACTCCCCGAATTCTGGAATTCAAGGCTAGCTGGGGAATTCTGGGACGTGAAGTCCACACCTCTGACAGTAGCCAAGATTAAAAGAAGTATTACCCGAGGGTTGTGGAGGTGCATTGCAAGATCTGGAGAAGTTTCTTGAGGCCTCCGAGGCCATCAGACAAACGATTTAAGTCAGGGGCGTCCAACTTGGGCAACTTTAGGATGTGTGGACTTCAACACCCAGAATTCCTCAGCCAGCCCAGAATTCTGGGAGTTGAAGTCCACACATCTTAAAGTTCTGGGAGTTGAATCCGCACCACTTAAAGTTGCCCAGGTTGGACACCCCTGACCTAAGTTCTCCAGGTTTATTTTTCCCAATGCCAGCAAAACTAGAATTTATGACAACCCTCCGGAAAATGACCACCACCTTTAACCCCGTTAAAAAGACGGCCCTCCAATGATTACAGTTGCACTCATTTATGATACCCTGAGACACCCTTTGCTCTCCTCGGTATTTCCAGATTTGAGGGTCACCCGGATCAATTTTACCCGCCTTATCCTTTAAGGGACGTGAGCCATTCGGGTGAGTTTCAGATTGCAAAGTACCACGATTGAGCCAAGAACCAGCGCGGCAAAGTTCCGGCTTCATTGTTCTGACGATTGATTCGCCGGGTAGCAATTTATTGCTTTTGTCGCACCTGTCACCTTGGCCAAAGTCCCTAATAAAAGCTAAGTGACGGGTATACAGTGTCTGCAAGGAAGAGTTACGAAATCCCCCCTCCACCTGTAATCCAGGATATGCCAAGAGTAAGCGGAAACTAAGATACACTTGCTGTATCGTCGTGGAGAGAAACTGAGATAAGGAAGCCAGTTTCGGAGCGACTCCAGACCAAAGCCCAGCAAAGAAAAAGCAAAGCAAGCAGACACGATGCAAAGGTCACTGCGATAACTGTCGCATGATTAGCAAAGAGGCTGCAGGAAATACTGCTCGGGGAACCCCCGGCAGCCTCAAAAAAAAGTGCAGAATTAAAAAAAGCCGCTTCGTCAAACAGGTTCTCACGCAGCCTTCTTCGCGGACAGAACATGCGGGGATGTTTCACCTAACAAGAAGGGCAAACCAACGTCTGCTTCAACATACCCATAAAGACGATTCATGTCCAATCCGCTTCTGAGATGAAACTTGCTTCACCAGGCAGAGCTCCGCACTCAGGATCTCCGCAAGTGTAGACGTCAGCAATCAACAACAGAGGTGGACGCTGGGCCCTGCTCACAGAGGGTCACCCCACCCTTCACAGAGCTCCCCTTTTTGCGTCCCTGTATTTTTACAATTTGCAGCTCGAGCTGCATAGCACGGCAATACGTTGGACCGATCAGAAGCGTAACTGGGTTAACCCGATCAGGTACAGACAAGGTTTAGAGAGCGCTAACCTTGGTTGGGTTGTTCTTTTTAGGCTTTGCACAATGAACAATACAGTGAACTTCAAACTAGCCCATTCTCAAAGTCACGCAGCCCTGTAACCAGGCCACAAATATTGTTTGAATGCAACCATCTGGTTCCTCGGGGTCCTTGGACTGAAAAATAAACAACAATTCCTGTTTTAGGAATGCCGGTTTTCTAAACCCTCCACCAAAATCCCCAAGTTCTTTTTAGAAACGCTTCAAAACGTTAAAACACAGGAAACATAAAAGCAACCCGGGCTGGGTTCACACCACCCGCTAAACCCAAGAAAGACACGAACCAGAGTCAAGGTTCACCAAGCTGGTGAACCCTTGCAAGCGAAGCACAGGCTTGCTCGCATCTCACGCAGCTGCCCTGGGCTTGCGAGGATGGCAGACGGGTGGGAACTAGGGGAGGTGCGACCACCATTCCTGATGATAACCTCCGAGCTAACACGCGACCCCGCCGAGTCTTTTTCCGCAAAACACTTTCTGCGGTGTGATTTTGCGATGGGATTTGCTCATCGCATTCTGGAGACGGATTAAAGCGGAGCCACACTCGTGCGCCGCGGCCCTTCGGCAGGAGGGGCACGCAGAGGGCGTTGCTCGCCCCCCCTTCCGAGGACCGTTTGAGAAAACGAGACCCGCTGCCCCCAAAAAGGGGTCTCAGCTTGGAGCCCAGGCCGAAAGACCTCCAGCCGCGAGGGGTGGGCACTGAGATGTCTTCCTGAGGGAGCACAACAAACGGGCTCCAAGCTTTGAAAGCGGCCGGAGCCCCGAGCATCAACTTTCAGTGCTTTTTGTACTGAGAGAAGACACAAACCCACATTTGCAGCGCCAACCCCTCCGGGGACAGACGCATTGCGCACAACAGCGACTGGCTGTCTGTGCTAGACACCCCAAAAGTTTCCACATTCCTGAATTTTCAGGGCTCTTTGATCTTCTCCTCTTCGCCATCTGGTCTGTCTGTAACGTTCCTAACCACACATCGAACAAGCCGAGCCACCTACTTTTCCGAAGTTGGTTAGTTATGCTGAGAGTTACGTGTTACAACTGTTGCTTTGCTTATCAGGGTCCTTACTATTCCATCAGAGGCTTACCACACTCTTAAAAAGGGTCGTAACTCTGCACATGACCCTTCAAGCCGATGATTCACCCCTAGGAGAAAACCAGAGCCCTGCACAGACCTGGAGCTGATCAGCAGTCGGGGTTCAGCGCCGCGAGTCCAGCGGCATTAAATCCAGGGTGACCAAAGAAACGGCTGGCCGAGGCCCTCCCGGCTTCAGGGGTCTCCCCTAAGTAGGAGCACGTCCAGACCAAACCCCAGAGGCACCGCTCTAGTCCTGCTGACCCGCAGATACCAGCAGGGAGCAAATCACAATTACAGGTCACAGGTGGATACAAACCTGATGTTGACCATGCAGAAGATTAAAGTGCAAGCCATGATTTAGCCTGGATTATCAGACCCTCGCAAGGGAGACCAGCAGCCCTTAGAAGAAGGCAGGGAGAACTGCAAGCTTTGCAAAGCTCCCAGGCTGGCCTTGGGTGAATGATGAGCTGCAGCTGTCTATTCAGAAAATCATCCTGGCTAGTTGACTGGTCGACTCACAGATGTTATTAGTGCCTTAGAAACCAATTCATCCAGGAAAGTACAGTACATACAACTCAAGGTCGTGCAAAGTGGGGAGGAAAACCTACTCTGGGCATGGCCAGAGGCATTCCCAGCTTTGCGCGATCATAAAGTCCTCTCAGTTTGCATATTATGAAAAACGTCAACTCCAATTCAGCTTCGTAGTCCATAATCAAGAATAATTTGTTGAACGTGACATTCCTTTTAAGATTTCCAAACTGCCCGGGGCCATTCCCAACATTTTTATCAGTACATCGATAAAACTTAACTCCCTCCAGTTGTTTAATGAAATCAAACCATGGTTTGAGAGGTTTCCTAAGAGCTGCAAGTAAAAGACCACCTTCCCACGTGAAATAAACGCCACCCTACCTGGGAGAGGATACGAGAAGCCTCTCCGCAAGCAGCCAAAGGTGACAAAGGTCTAGGTGACGGGGGGCAAGCAAATGCAAACGGCGGATTTTGATTTCAGGTCCCAGTTAACACAACTCATATTCCGTCCGTTACAACGGTACCAAGTGACAGAACTGCCTATTTCAAGGAAATATAAGCGCAGAGCATGAAACGAAACTGAAATCATCTTTGGAAACTCCGGTTGTGAAATTTTTGGAGTACAAAATATTTCTGGTTTGCGGAGAGCCAGTAACGGTTGCGTTAAGTTTGTTTTGGGACCCGCATTTTCGAGAATGTCCAGAAATGCACGCGGTGCACGGCTTTCTTTGCCGACTGCATCCGAGAGGGCTTTGTACAAAATTGTACTGTTGTTCCAGAAATCACTGGAAGCGGCGCTCCTCACCCTGGCCCACGTTCAGCCATGCCGGCTTCGAGCCCCTGGGAGTTGAAGCTCGCATGCTTAAAGCGGCCAGGCGAGAACCACTAATTTAAAGTCTCCACAAGGCCATGAAAATGCCCTGATAAGCTCGCAGTTTCTTTTCCAGAAATCGCAGATGTGTGGCCTAGTGGTTAAGACGCTGGGCCTGTCCACTGGCCCAGTTCGGGAGCCAAGTGCCGCTGCGTCACGGGCCGAGCTCCCGTTTCTTGCCCAGCCCCTGCCACCCTAGCAGTCCAAAAGCACGCAAAGCGCAAGGAGGTAAACAGGTGCCGCCTAAATTGGTGGGATGGGCACAGCACCCGTGCGCCTCGGCGGCGTCCAGTCCTGCCGGCCACACGACCACGGAAGCCTCTTCGGACAAGCGCTGGCTCTTCGGCGAGGAAACGGAGATGAGCACCGTCCCCGGGTCGGCCGCGGCTGGCAGGGGAGCCCTTCACCTTTCTATTTCCAAGATATCGCAACAAAAGTTTAAAAAGCAGGCATCTGGATTGGAAAATTGAACTGAGAAAGCCTCTTGGATGAAAGGTGAAACGTCTTCTACTTGAAAAATCCAACCCAGAGGCCCGTTTTTTAAACTTTTGTTGCGATGCAATTACCCTGGACGAGTGAGAGTCTTCACAGACACATTCCCAAGATACTGAACCCAGAGGAGAGAGGAGCGTCACCTTCTTCCTTTCGCACAAGGGTGCCTTTTGGGCACAACCCTTCGACTCACAACCACCGAGTTGCGAACCTTAGACGGAGCGTAAGAACGCGCTGAGGCAGTCGCTCGGGGGCTTTGCGGCTTGTTCTCTCGCATGGGCGAGCGCAGCGTTTCGATCCTCTCTAAGGCTCGCGGCCACGCACAACCCCCACCAGCTGCGATTCAGCCCCGGGGTTGGAGCGATGCATGAGTGGAGCCATTTGCCGAGCAATCCGAGCTAAAGTGACCCAGTTTAGGGCTCTGGAGGACACCGCGATGCGCAAAAGTTGGAAGCGGAGCCACCGCGTGAAGCAGAAAGTGAGGATCGGTTCCCACCTGGCTGCGTTCACAGAAACGAAGCCAGAAAGCCCCTTTCCCACAAGCTGAGCTTCCTCCCAGTTGACCACCATGGGATGTGACTCTGGGCAAACAGTTTGCCCGAATCATCGGCCAGTTTGGCTGGCTTTTCCCACCCGCCCTCCACGTCTTTCTGCACACCCAGGAAAGGGATTAACCCGACGCAACCCTTGCGTGAACCCTTTTCCTGCCCCCCGGGGGACCTCCTTTTCCCCAGGGCAGAGAAGAGGAAAGATGAGGAGCATTCCGGGGCAAGGACGGTGGAGGAAGAGAGAAAAAGAAAAACAGCAGAAAAGGAGAGAAAGCGAGCAGGGGGAGAGAGGAGGAAGAGGGAAAGAATGCAAGGAAAAAGGGAGAGAAAGAAAGAGAGAGAGAGAGAGGAAGGAAGGAAGGAAGGAAGGAAGGAGGGAAGGAAGGAACGGAGGGAGGAGGGCAAGGCAAGAAGGAATGACAGACAGAAAAAAGAGGGAGGGAGGGAAAGAGAAGAAAGAAAGAAAGAAAGAGAGAGAGAGAGAGGGAGGAAAGGAGGCACGGCGGACAGGCGACCAACCTACCAG
>JANHZU010003392.1:42001-53354 GCA_032468055.1 Acrochordus granulatus
ATCCAGTTTTCCACAGTAGCTATTCTGTTCTCAGATAAAGCCCAAAAGATCCTCTGAGATGTAGAACCGCTACTAGATGCCAGTTGGGGGTACGGCAGCCTCCCTAAAGAGGAAAGTCAACGGGGAAGCTAAGTCAGAGGAGAACTCCAGAATTAGGAGAGAGGAATCTCCCTCGTTCTCCTTGCACGGTTTTCTCAAGTGTCTACAATAACAGCAAGTGGAGTGGAGTGACGATTTTTCTCTGCGGAAATGTGCAGTAGAAAGCTGTTCCTTTCCCTGACGCTCATACCATTTATGGCCTTCCGAGCTGATAAGAGAAATTCCATATCACATCAAAGTTGGTCCTAAAACAAAATAGGTTCTGTCACTTTGCTCTGATACTGTGGTTAAGGAAATCATTCACCCAAGGCAGGCTCATACATTACACCAGTGTTTCTCAACCTTAGCAATGTTAAGGTGTGTGGATTTCAGCGCCAAGAATTCCCCAGACAGCATGGATGGACTTCAGCTCTCAAAACCCCCTGCCAGTATGCTGGCTGGGAAATTCTGGGAACTGAAGTCCACGCATCTTAAAACTGATTGAGAAGCAGTACATTAGGCTACAACAGGGACTATCTGAATTATGACCGAGAGGGTTATCCGAATCTATATAATTAAAAAAATATATTTAAATACAAAGGAGGTCTAGCGGTTAAGATGTGGGGCTTGTCGGCTGGAAGGCTGTGTAATAGGGCGAGCTCCCATTATTCACCCCAGCTCCTGCCAACTGAGCAGTTCGAAAGCATGTGAAGAATGCAAGTAGATAAATAGGTACCCCCCAAATTGGTGGGAAGGTAACAGCGTTCCATGTGCCTCGGTGCACAGTCATGCTGGCCACATGATAATGGAAGCATCTTCAGACACTGCTGGCTCTTTGGCTATGAAATGGAGATGAGGACCACCCCTTACAGTCGTCCATGACTGGCAAGGGATACCTTTTTAAAACCAATGTGCAAATCCAGCCATGGAGTTCAATTGTTTCCCAGAGGATTCTCTACTCTGAGTAGCAGCTGCTATCCCTATCAAGTAACGATAGATAGTCCTTGACTTACAACCATTCATTTAGCAACTGTTCAAAGTTACAACAGCATTGAAAAAAGTTAGTTATAACTGGTCCTTGCACTTACAACCGTTGCAGCATCCCCACAGTCATGTGATCAGAATTTGGGTGTTTAGAAACTGGCATGTATTTATGTCGGTTGCAGCATCCCAAAGTCATGTGATTGCCATTGTGACTCTTCCAGCTGGCTTCAACAAGCAAAGTCAGTGGGGAAAGCTGGATTTGCTGAATGACAGCAGCGATTTGCTTATCAACCATGGCAATAAAGGTCATATAAAGAGGTGCGACTCTTTGCTTAGTAACAGAAATTCTGGTCCCAACTTTGGCCATAAGTTGAGGACTACCTGCATTGATGTCCTGCTCACTTTCACTGAAAATAATGAAAAAATACCAAGCACATATTTTCTCCCTTTATCATAAAAACCATTTTGGAGCAGAGATGTGATCCAGGTTCTTGTGTCCTGATGACAGATAGCGTTTGACATGCTATTCAGGCATGCTATCCATTTCCGTGCTTGGAACAAGCTGAGATTTACCTGGATGACAAAGCCAACTGGGAGAAAAATATTTAACTAGCTTCTATTACGGAACTGAACTTCTGTAAAGCTTCTATGAAGGAACTGAGAGATGTCAAGCGGCATTCAGAAGACGCATTCTCCTACTCTGCTCTGTACACTGGAATTTAAATATTTGCTTTCTCTTCTTTGTTTGCTGATTAGAAAAAGACCTGAAACTATGCGAGAAACCTGAGAGGAGGCAAAAAGTTACGTTAGCTGATTGATGACCCACAAACCATTAAAAACTGCAGAGGAGTTCAGATGGATAGAAGAACAGCATGTTCTTGTCTGCATAATAATAGGAAGTATATACATCACTCTAAAATGACGTTCCCAGATAGGGCAGAAGTCTAAAGGATTAAGGTACACCTTATCGGGAACACACCTCCTTTTGTATCACAAGCCACCAAATGTTCTTTCAAGCCAAATGAATCAATAAATAGGAAATTCCAGAACCAAAGTATCAAAAAAGACACATGAGGCAAGTCCAGCTGGTGAACATTAGCTTGCTCTGGCAAAAGAGAGGATTTAAATGGTGTGGCCCAGAGGTGTCTGGCCCAGTTGCCACTGGAGCTGGCTAGCAGTTGTGTAGATGGGCAGTGATCAGAGTTAGTCCCTAGGAAACTTGCAGGATCTTTTCTTCCTGCATTCCTATATAGCTGTGTTTCCCAACGTTGGACCCTTTTAAGATGTGTGGACGTCAGTTCCCAGAATCCCACAGCCAGCTATATGGCATCAAAGTTATTTAATTTCTTCTTCTCTTTAAAATTCCAGACTAAATCCTTTTGTTACTACATATTTTATAGAAGAGAAAACAGGCTTGGTCAACCCTGAAATCTTAGTTTCTCCTTTTAAAGACTTATAAAATCAGGTGAATTTGGGATATAGTTGTAATTAGAAGATTTTTTTTATAAATGTGATACTTATGTATTTTTTTTCCTGTTTCTTTTTTTGCCTATGGTGAATTATTCATTTTGACTGTCTGTCTGAAAATTGATTAATAAATACCATTAAAAACCTTGAGAAGGGAAGGGAAGGGAAAATAAGGGAATAGAAATTTTGCCGATTCATTGAAAACACACAAGGACTGGACTGCAAGTTAAACCAGCTGAGTTTATTTAACATACTCCTCCTGGTTATCAAATTAACCATTTTCTGGGTTGACATAATTTTAACCTTAAACTAACCAAATGAGTTAAGTTCACCTGATATAGTAAACTACCCAAGGTTAATTTGAACCAAATTTTTTATATTGCACAAATGCAACCACTGTATTTTTTATAAACCTGGTTAAGTGTTTAGTGTGAACACAGCCCAGGGAATGCGAAGAGTGAGGCCAGAGGGGCACTGATGGTTCACGCATCATGATATCATCAAACATATGTGTGATGTGATGCAGGGGACATTGCAATGGCTTCTGTGACACCTAGAGTTATGTCTTCTACACCCACCTAAACTTTACACAACTCTGTACTTTGCAACTGGAACAAGCAGTGGTTTCCATTTCATAGCTGAAATGGAAACAGGAAGGCTGACCCAGTGGGGACAGGAATTACCATATTAGCAAACTGCTTTATTGATGCGGAAAAATTACATTTTTACTTGGCACATGTGACTATGTTCCAAAGCCTCCTTGCCACTTTAATCCATGTTTTGCAATTGAGGATTTTGTAAACAAGCAGGCAGGTTGTGCTGATTCATGTAGATTAGCTGCTGAAATGTTGCTTCTTCCTTATGATGAAGACCAGAAGGAAATGTCAGGAAAAAAATGTCCTAACAACTGAACGGCAATCTTTTTATTACAAGTGCTCTGATTTTATTTTGTCACTTAACTGTCTTCACATGCTTATTTGAAACACTTCAGTCATGTCTTTGCGATTAAAAAATGATCTTCCGTGCATATGCTCCTATTCCCTTTTGGGGTAAGCAACTTAAGAAAAAAGCAGAAAAAGAATAAGAAGCAAAAGAAAGGAAGGCAGGAGATGAGAAATGGAAATATAGCTAAAACAAGTTTATTCCCAAACTAACCTCACAACTCTCCATCCCACCAAGTTCATCCACCACTTGGACAACCATTTGTCCAGGATAGTATGAGGATTCCTGCCTTGGCCAAGGGGTTGGACTACAAGACCTCCATGATTCTAAGCTTTCTTACACTGATTTTCTGCCTTTAACTTCTCACCTCTCTCTTTTCCAGATCTCCTGGCTTGAGTTGCTCAATGGATCGAAGGTGCCACTTCCATTTTAGCCTTCTGTCATCTTATTTATTTTTTCTATTTATTATTTTACCCTATTTGCCAGTTGTTGTGAATTTTATGACTATTCTATTGTAAGCTGCCCAGAGTCACTGGCAGTGAGATGGGCAGTGGGTAAATTTGATAAATAAAATATTAAAATATCATGCATAAGCTAGGCACTACATATGCTTTCTAATTAAAAACACAAATACATAAAATATTCTCTAAAAACGAGATTGCTCAAGAAGAAAAAGAAAGCTAAAAAAACCATGAAAATACCTGCCAAATAACATTCAGTCAAGAGGTCCAGTTATTTCTCACCAACTATTTATTTATTTAACATAATTTTTGTACATTGCAAGAAGAAAATTCTGGGTAGCGCACAAGAATCTCAACCTTACCATGTGAACATTAATGCCCACTCTCATCATGGACAAATCACTCACTTGCTTTTTGTGGGAATCTGAAGTGTGTGATTCATTAATGCTTCATTAATTAATGCTCCTTCACTGATAGCTGTCTCTTCCCTACTAGTCTTCAGTGGCCACCTGTAAAACTTTTCAAAAGTTTTCCCCAAAGACTTAAAAGGAAAGGGCTGGAGGTAGCATGAAGGGTGGGGTGTTCCATAGTATGGGAACTGTGTGGGATCCACAGTAAAAGGGCCTCTCTTCTGTCCCATGCCTGCTTCAATTCACGTGGGATAGTGCCTTAAACAAAGTCTTCCTTGATAATGTAATCCGATGTTTCTCAACCTTGGCCACTTTCAGAGGTGTGGACTTCAATTCCCAGGATTTCCCAGTGAGCCTTCCTGGCTGGGGATTTCTGGGAATTGAAGTCCACACCTCTGAAAGTGGCCAAGGTTGAAAAACACTGATCTAACCAAATAGGACATTCTGGGAGTTGCAGTCCATGCATCTTAAACTTGCTGAGGTAGAGAAACACTGATGCTGATTATTGTAAAATGCAGCCTGAGATAATTTCCAAGCCATCATTATCCTTATATTCTAGAAGACCATATACCAGTTACAGACCTGTTTGGCCTCCCGTTTACACTGTCCTGGGAAAGACCAGGAGATTGGAAAATCAGAACTTCAGCCGCTGACTGGACAACCTGATCAGCTCCAAGGTGCAACGAAGACCTCCTAGAACCTTCCATTTCAGCTGTCATTTGGAAAAAATGGACATTTCAAAATATTATTTGCCTTTTTCTTGCAAAGATATTCATGCTCATCTTCAATATTTAATCTTATGTCTTATATATTAAATGGTGCAGAAGTAGGGAACTACAAAGGTGGCTGGATCTTAACAGCCAATAATCCTGATTAACATAAGCCAGTGTTTCCCAATGTTGGCCATTTCTGGGTATGTGGACTTAACTCCCAGAATTCTAGTGCCAGCATGGCCAATGATAAGAATTCTGGCAATTGAAATACAAACCCCTAATTTTGTTATTTTGCTTGTGAGCTGCCTGTAAGTCCTTTCACTTTTTGTGAAATGGATGGCTATATAAATTTGCTAAATAAATAAAATACTTAAAATTCACTTTAGAAGTTTGGAAAGATGGGAAAACCGAGCCACTTTCCTGAATTTCCCAATGCAGAATCATGGGATCCTACAGTTGGATAAGGCCACTAAGGTCATACAAGTCCATCCCCATGGCTCCAGCAAAAATTCAGTTAAAGCATCCTCCACATACGACTGCCTAGCCTCTGCTTGACACACTGAATGAAAGGGAGTTGGCTACCTCTCTGTCAAACTGTTCTTACTACAAGGCTTTTTTTCCCCTAACATTGAATTGGAATCCACTTCTTTAACTCAGAATTCACCCTGCCATGTTCTGGGTTCTGGAATGACACGGACCCAACTTATAAAATACTGCTGCACCAACTATGGTAGAAGATGATCTTCGGAGCCCATTTTAACATTTAAGTTACATCTCCCAAAGCCAGCAATTTTGGAATTCAGCCTCTGAGCTGCTGTCCCCAAACGCAAGCCTTACATGTCGAAGAGAAACGAAGCTCTGAAAGGCTGGGCCTCTTCCCGCTGCGTGTTGGAGGTCGGGAGTTTGGGCACCGTTGAGTGCATTTCTCTTTCCTACTGCAAGGCGCGGTATCGTTTTCCAGCCTAAAGTAAAGACAGCACAGCGATGAATGTCTGTGGCATTAAACTGCTATCACTCCGTGGATTCTGACCTTCCTAATTTCCTGTAATCGAGAAGAGAACCATTTTATATTATAGATTAGTGCCAGGATTATGACAGCCTTATTCTTTGCCATTTTGCTGTTAAGCATGCTGGCTGGGGAGGATGGGCACAGGAGTCCAATACATCTGGAAACCACTTGGCTGATTTCCCCCTCTTGTTACAGAGCTGGCAGGAGACTTAGTTGGCTTGGATCTTTCTCCTTAGTCTTTATGCACATACTTAATAATTCTTCCTCCCCTTATTTTCCACACGACAATCCTGCGAGGTGGGTTGTGCTGAGAGAGGGTGATTGACCCAAAGTTACCCAGAGAGTTTTCATGCCTAAAGCGGGACTAGAACTGTCTCCTGGAGATTGGCCCAAGTCATCCAGCCAGCTTTCATGCCTAAGGCAAGAGTAGAATTAACTGCTTCCTGGTTTCTAGGCCAGCAACTTTTCTAATCAACTAAGAGTTAGATTAATCAAGCTTAGTTTAGCATTATGCACCTGTTAGGTTTTCAGCTGTCTGAGCTCCACCTTTGAGAATACAGCCACCCTGAACCAAATCTTTAGTCCATAAACTTGCGATGACTTACCATGGGGTAACAGCTCTTCAAGAAACAGAGAGTCGGGGCCCATGAGACGCCTCAATGCTTCTCTTTGACTAAGATTCAAATGAGGTCCCTCTTCCAAAGCCCTTTCATGTGGCAACATGATCCTTGGTTTCTGAGACTAAAGCAACCTGATCGCTTTTACCTTGTTACCTTCTCAGATTTCTCTTACCAAACTTAAGCAATGGGAGGAGACCAAGTTGGCTAGTGATGTGGGATCATTTGCACTGTGCAACAGAGGTGGAGAACCTCTTCTGTGCTTTCCGGGTTGGATGGCTTCAGAAAAGATGGCAAGCAATTCTTCAGGGCATACTAAAGAAGGTCAGAATGGAGCCATCTTATAGTATGCCAAAAGACTTGGCCCTTGGGTGGTTTGGGTATGTGCTGCAGGCAATCCTAAACATTGCTCACTATGCAAGGATTTCAACCTGTGCTGTGAGAGAAGGTAGAGGAGAGCCAATATGAATTCAAGGCCTCCAAACTGCTTTGCAAATTCAGCTCTTTGCTTCGTTGCTGCAAATCAGAGGCAGGACTAATAGGGTGGCTTAGACCTCAAAAGGTTGGGGAGGACCATCTTCTAAGTCCTTCCTCCAAAGTTACTGAATGCACCAAAGAATAATGACAAGATGGGTCCTAGTGAACAAGCAATCAGTACCACAATTTCAGGACTCCTGCTATATGACTCTCTTTAATTGCCCCACTTAGCAATGTCTTGCATTTTGCACCAGTTGCATTACCAGGGGTATCCAAGCTTGGCAACATTAAGATGTGTGGAGTATACTGGCTGAGGAATTCTACGAGATGAAGTCCACACCTCTTAATGTTGCCAAGCTTGGACATGCCTGATACAGACCAACTTCAGGAATAGCTCCACACAGCATGCAGTTCAACTTAATGTTAAGGCATGAGCTCTGGTTATCCAGACCAAGGTGTAGCTGGCACACCCCTTGGAACTGGGCATTGCTGTTTCTGCAGTGAGGCCTTACATCTCTAGTAATATACTAGACTCAAGGAAAACCTCCAAGCCATCCATTCCTCCTTTTGTTTCAGCTAGAAGGCCCCGCCATATCTTATTTCCAGGACAAAAAACCACTTTCCAATAATCTGCCCATCATATCTAGCTTCAGTTTTTCAGGCCACCTTTAGCCCATTTAAGCAACTTTACAGCCTTTTCTGATTCAGATGAATACCAATAGTTGGTCATCACATACCAAACCTTGGGATTACTATTCCAGGTGGCTGTGTAGATTGGTGTTTCTTAATCTCAGCAATATTAAATGAGTGGACTTCAAACCCCAGAATTCCTCAGCTAGCCATGAACGTCTGGAACTGAATTCCCAACCCGTGCTCTTGAAATGGGAGCAAGAAATATTCAACTCGCAAAACATATGCAATTTAAAAAAAAGACTGTCTCTAGTTCTGAGCAACAGATTTTGCAAATCCATCTGAAAAGGAAATTGCAATTTCCCTTTGTTTGGAAAATGCCACAAAGCAAAAAAAATCAGCCATGCTCCAAATGTTCCTTTGTTTTATGAACAAGGCCTCAGACCTCCAAAAAACATAACTTATTCTTTGGGAAAAACTGAGAGCTGGTCAGTTTCTATTGATGACAGATCTTCATTAAAATGTGAGCTTCATCTTAAGGCTGCATCATCCTAGTAACTTTATTCAAAAGTTGAAATTTCTTCTGTCTCTCTGATGAGGGGAAAAAATTCTGAATATGCTTTGTAACTTAACATTCCACTCAAGCTGCTGATATATATTATCTAAATTACATTAAAATTATTTAACTTTTATTTAAAGTTTTCAGTTTATAACTGTTGCCTTCCAAATATATAAGGATGTATATACATGTAAATTAAATTTAATGGCAATGTCTGAATAAACTTATGTGGTTGAGTTAATTATGAAAAAGTGGACAGGGCTAAGTCTTAAAGATTGCTCATGTAGGCAGCATAAAAATAATGGTAATATGTGCTCCCTCTCCAGTTGTTCACTGCACTTTTCTACAAGGTCAACATACAGTTCTAGGTCCCATGCACGTCCTTTCTGGTTTCTTTCCCCCTTCTTTTCTTTGTTCCTTCAGCCAGACATGCAAAGCCTCCTGCTGCAGGAGAAGACTACCCCAGGCCCTCTGCCTGGCAGTTCCCAGAGGCCCTGCTGATCAAGCTGCTAAAATGGATTAGCAAAAATGTTAATTATCAGGGGAGAGGACTTCAATTTGCTGCTTCCTGACTGCCCAAGCTGAGCTATTGAAAAACGAGACTGCAGGACTGTGATCCAAAATGCTGTGGGCTTCCACAGGGAATGTCGGAAAAGTTAAGATTGTACTGGTGGCCATGCAATCAAAGCTGTGCCTGTTTTTTATGGGCATCCCGCATAAAAAAGCAGGCAGAGTTTCCTTTGCATCATCATGGCTGTCACCTTGACTTTTCTGACCACATCCCTGGGGGAAAACGGTGTAAAACAACACATTGCCCAAACCTACACAGTCCAAGAGTTGTCATTTTTTACACAGCAGAGGCAGAAATGTGACATCCATGATGTTGGCCACTGCACTTCATTTCTGCTACTTGTTTCCACAATCTTGGGAGTACATAGTGAGCATAAGAGAGCACAAGCATTCTTCTCCAATGCAGAGTCTAAAGGTGCTCATTGTATGTGTGTGTGTGTGTTTGTG
This sequence comes from Acrochordus granulatus, assembly GCA_032468055.1. Classification (NCBI taxonomy): domain Eukaryota; kingdom Metazoa; phylum Chordata; class Lepidosauria; order Squamata; family Acrochordidae; genus Acrochordus; species Acrochordus granulatus. Next base: position 51,366 of record JANHZU010003392.1, read on the forward strand.
TGTGAGCATAAGAGAGCACAAGCATTCTTCTCCAATGCAGAGTCTAAAGGCGTTCGTTGTGTCTGTGTGTGTGACAGAAAGAGAGAGAGAGAGAGAGCAAGAGAGAGCGAGTGCGCGCACATAAGAGACACAATGTCTAAATCACTAGTCAAAGACACCCAGCTGGCTTTCTTGCCTAAGGCGGGACTAGAACTCACCATCTCCTGGTGATTGGCCCTAGACACCTATCCGGCTTTGATGCTGAAGGCGGGACTAGAACTTACCGTCTCCTGGGGATTGGCCCTAGACACCCATCTGGCTTTCGTGCCTAAGGTGGGACTAGAACTCACAGACTCCTAGTGATTGGCCCAAAGATACCCAGCCGGCTTTCATAGCTAGGGTGGGACTAGAACTCACAGACTCCTCGTGATTGGTCCAAGTTTCTAAAATGAAAAGAATCGGTCTCTGACAAGCACAATCCCCCGCAATGGACTGTTTGGTCTTCTAATCATAAAAAATGAAGGAAGACATGCATGCTAGCCAGAAATCAGCAACTGTGACTTCCTGAATGCAGCTATTTTAGGCTTGCACAGGTTTAAGAGAGGTTCCTGCCTACCGCGTGTGATGGAATGAAATACAAGTATGCTTAGAAGTATTTCACAAAATCCTTAGGCTCATGTCCTTTCATAAACCTGTTCCAGACTTGAACTCCCTGAATGTTGTAACAATGGACCATGGAATCAGCAAAGTCATACTGACATACTCGCTGGGTTGTTGAAAAAATGACGAACAAAATATTGGCAGCAATTTTTGAGGACTGAAAGGCAGCTGCATTACCTCACTGTAAGTCTCAGATTCATGAGCACTGGAGCTTTTAACGTACAAGGTAGGGCTTATCTTTTCCGATCTTTACATCATTCCTACTTCCTATGACGTGGAAACTGTCTTTCATCATGTATCGTAGCTGGTTATCAGTCACCTGATTCAGTTCCCAGAAGTACAGAGAATGAAAGATCTTCTGTCAGAGGTGGGCAACTAGCTGCCCAACCCAGCCCACTGCCAAAAATTAACCCTCAACCCAAGCCTTGTGTTCAGCGTGCTGTGACTTCCTTGGGGCTGCGTTGCCGAATGTTAATACTCCCCCTTACCTTGCAACAATCACATGAATCTAAATGTAACAGGAACTTCCATTTTGTCCATATTCTTCAAATCCATCAGGGAGTACAGGTAGTCGTCAACTTACAACTACGAGGAGCAGAATTTCTGTTGCTGAGCAAGGCTGTTTTTAAATGAGTTGCGCCTGATTTTATGACTTTTGCCATAGCTATTAAGCAAATCACTGCACTTGTTAAACGAATCTCATGGTCATTAAGCAAAACTGGCTTTCCCCATTTCTTTGTCAGAAGCAGGATGGAAAGGTTGCAAATGGTGATCATATGACCCCAGACGCTACCACTGTCATAAATACAAACGAGCTGCTAAGCGTCCAAATTTTGATCATGTGACCATGGGGAGGCTTCAACAGTTGTAAGTGCAAGGATTGGTCATAAGTCACTTTTTTCAGTGCCATTGTCATTTTGAATGGTCGCTAAACAAATGGTTCTAAATTAAGGACTACCTATATCAGTTACAGCAAACCATCACAGTCTTCTAATCCTGGGAAAATGTTATTATATCTGCATCTCTTCAAATTGCCACAGAATAGACTTTGGCAGCGCTTGGGGGCCACAGATGATCTGGGATACCACTTGTAACAAAAACGCTGTCTCATTAACAGTGACCATAACATTATTAGAAATAATTTACGTTAAAAAAAATCCTGAATGTTCTGAACTTCTCTCAAGTACTCAGATTCTATTCCACCTCCACCGCATCTCCAAAACTAGAAGGCAAAGAGCAGCAGGCCCACCTCCAAAAGTCTGTTAAGTTCCTGACCTTTGACATGTTCTTTTTTCCTGCAAAGGTACAATCCATACCTCACCACATTTAATGGGCAGGTCACTTAATAAC
>JANHZU010003392.1:59111-76928 GCA_032468055.1 Acrochordus granulatus
ACAAGGATCATCCAGTACAACCCGTACAACCCATACATTATGTATATTTATTTTAGATTTTAATGTTGTTGTCTGAAATGTTTTATTCTTGATATTGATATATTTTTATTGTAAACTACCCAGAGTCATTGATTGAGAGGGGAAGCTATAAACACTGAATGAATGAATAAATGGAGTCGCTTGCAGCAAATGGGGCAGCAGATAAATTTAATAATAAAAATAAATTAACCACTAACAGCACTTTGTCCGAGTCTGCAGATCTACAGTTCTAGGCCCATTCATAGTTGAGGAGTGATGTGCTTTTCCACACATGGGTTGGAGAGAAGTATGTACCATCCCATTTTTTTGTAAGCACCAATTCACGTTATTGAATGTAAAACAGGAACTAAGACAAATAAAGCAAATCAAGCATGTTCTTTTTTGCTTTTGTTATTTGGTGCCTTAATATTGAAACTTGCTTTGCTAGTCCATTTATTAATTATAATTGCTGGCTTGTCAACAATATATGCTGAAATCTTAGTACAATATAAACAATTAAAAGCCAATTTTTTTTACAATGACAAAACTCTTTCCTCTTTTAGCTGATTTATTAACAGACATGGGACTACAGATATTCAAATGCTCTTTTAAATGATTCCTTCTGCCCTTATTCAATTGTCTTGGGTAATATTTTTATGTCAATCAGGTTCTGCTTTTATACTGACATTTGTGACTTCATTTCATAAATCATGATTATGTAACCCCATTTAATACATGACTCCAGCTTGGGTGGAATATTTGATGTGACTGATTCAAACAAAGGAGAAGTGGAATTGAATGGAAGCAGCAGCATGAACATAATTAAGACGGGCAATGTTCTCAAAAAAATTATTGGTAGAAATAACTTGTTTTAACCTTACAAAGTCTTTAGTGTAAATATCACAAACATCAGGCTGGAGTGGGGTACAGACAAATCCAGAATTAGCTCTTAGAAAGAATTATACACAAGGCATTGCCTTTAAATATTGCAATTAAAATTCTTTGCCTTTTTGGTGCAAGATGTGAAGACTGGCATCCTTGTTCAACAAGGAGGCCCTAATGAATGGTCTTAGGTAACAATCTTAGCCTCTCAAATAACACTGAAACAGGGTTAGAAAACCTTGTTAATCTCAGTTATTTTCTCTAAACACTACTGCAGCAGAAACTAAACTTTTTACATGTAGTCCTCGACTTACAACCTTTCATTTAACAACAGTTCAAACTTACAACAGCCTTGGAAAAGCAACCTGAAATCTGTACTTGCTCTTATGACTACTGCATGATTGCATGATTGCAATTCAGGTCATTGGTAACCTGTTTGCATTTAGGACCGGTTGTAACATCCTGAAGCATTGAATTTGTAACCATTTTTTAAAAAATTATTGCAAACCCCCCACATCCATTGGGAAAGCTAGATTTGCTTGATCAACATCCACTGTAAAAATAATATCAGGTCTGATTCAACTTACAACTGCAATGACTTGCAATAGAAATTCTGATCCCAATTATGGTTGTAAGTTGAGGACTATCTCCTCAATTCCAAGTGGTGGTCTTCCCTCACCCTGGCCTCCATGACTAGACCCCAGGTTACATGAAGGTTCATCTCCTCTGTCCGTTCTATGCAAATATTTGGGAGAGGAGAGTATACTGAGGTCCTGACTTTGGAAGAGGTCCAGGGGACCTGATGCCAGATAATTTTTCCTTGTGGTAGCTCCAATGCTATGGAATTATTGGAGTTGGGACGCTTGCCCAAAAATCTCTCTTTTGGCTTCTGCAAGACTGTTTTCTTTAAACACACTTTTGAGTTACCATATGAGAATGCTTTATTTTCTATTTTATGCTGCCCTTTTATTTTGATAGTTTATTGTTGCTTAGGCTGAGAGTGTGTAGCGTAATTAAGATTTTTAAGATGTTTAGAACAAAATCAGCCAACAGGGCAGCATATAAATAAATGTTTTCAGAAAATATGTAGTTTGCTTGATGCTTTAGAATAGTGTTTGTGAACCTTGGCAGCTTTAAGACGTGTGGACCTCAACTCCTAGAATTTCCCAGCCAGGTTGGGGAATTCTGGGAGTTGAGGTCCACACATCTTAAAGTTGCCAAGGTTGAGAAACATGTTCTTCGGATTTCCACCAGCCTTTAGCTTAGAACTGGAAATGGCAGGGAAAAAGAAATTGCCTTGTTGCTTGTTTCCAGAGTGATGCAAACCTCTGCATCTTCATTATTTCATTCATTAGTGGTCCAGGAGCACAGCAAAACCAAAATAGCTTCCATCTCCAGCCTGGAGCAAAATCCTCTTCTCAGAAAAAGCTCAGAACTGAGACCCAGACCCAGCCATTCTTCCCCCAAAACCCACAGCATTCAGCTGTACAGCATTAAGCCACAGGAACCTGTGAGCGTCAAAAGCTGCAAAATGGTGGAGACAGGATGTGGTTTGATCAATCTCCCTGAGCCAGCCATCTTGCAGGTTTTGACACCTTCCCTACATAGCCAGTGAGATTATCTTGGCAATTTTGGGTGAGTGATTCTGGCCAGGAGATGGAGAGAGACAAAACCCAATAGAGATTATCAAGCTCAATAATTTTTTATCTGTGCTGTGGTGACATGTGCTATATCTAGATTTCCAAAGGTTGAGCATTCATACTTACTTCATTATTGTCTTCTTTTTCTTCATCGTCAGACTCAGTACTATCTTCCTGGGGCTCTTCTATAAGGGAACATATTCAAGGATCATGCAAAGGAATCATTATTTTAAAGCCAGCATTTTTATTTTTATAAATAACTCAAGGCAATGAACATACCTAATATTCGTTCCTCCTTCTGTTTCCCCAACAACAACAACCTTGTGAGGTGGCTGGGCTGAAAGAGAGGGACTGGCCCAAAGTTACCAGCCGGCTTTCATGCCTAAGGTAGGACTAGAACTCACCATCTCCTGGTGACTGGCCCAAAGTCATCCAGTTGGCTTTTTTGTCTAAGGTGAGACTAGAACTCACTGCCTCCTGGTAATTGGCCCAAAATACCCAGCCAGCTTTCTTGCCTAAAGCAGAACTAGAACTCACAATTTCCTGGTTTCTAGGCCAGCATCTTAAGAAACTTTCCAGCTCATCAAAAATTTAATCATTTTTTTTCCTCTTCAAATGCATTTCCAAAATCTATTAACTCTCCTTTTATTGATCTTATCATCCACAGAGGTTTTTGGTTTCAAATCTTAAAATAACTGAGCAAGAGACTTTTGATGCTTGAAAACTTGGGGCCCACTGAAAAAGCATTTTGGAATAGGGCAAAATGTTAGCATTTTTCAAGGACCCAGTGTCTTGCTCTTCAGAAACAAAACAGCCACTCAGATCATCTTTTGTGGGATGACTGACTAGCATTTACACAGACCCCTGTAAAATTTCCTTGCTTTACTAAGATGTGTTAAATCTATGTTACTGAACAAGCATTTTCCAGACCCAGGTTATTTGGAGAGGGTGAAGGACTGGCAAAGGACACCATTTTACTATCCTCACAGTAACAAATTTCATCCAGTTGGACTGAATCTCTACAATGGGGAGTCACCCAGTCTTAAGATTAGGGCAACATCTCCAACCTGCAGCCCTTGAGAGACAGTAACGTGGCCCAAGATAACAAAAAATATACATATAAAAAAGGAAGTTTGTTATTTATATACATTACATATACATGAAGTATATATTTTATATGTGGCCTAAAGCAATTCCTCTTCGCTCAGTACAGCCCAGGCAAGCAAAAGGTTGGACAGCTTTGGGCTAGAGCCATAAGGACATTTAAATGAACAGCCTCTCATTTATAGATATTTATAGTCTTTGGATTTTGGCGGCATATAAATTTAATAAATAAATAGATGTCTCAAAGGAATTATCTGCCTTGTGCTATAAAGCTGGTGTTTTGTTTCTAGGCAAAGAGATTTAGGAAAGGAACTGTTGAGTTGCAAGCATAACATAAGAACATTGTCCAACTGAAAATTGAGGATATTTATTTCTAAGACAGGACAAGCATCTACTGCAAGGGGTTATGTGAACAGGTTCTGGAAGATGCATGCTGAAACTGTGTAACCTGCTTTTTAGAAGTTGTCTGTTTTAAAGATGAGATAATGTGAGCCTTCCTCCCACCTGACTGCAGCTGTTTGATAATAAACTCAATTTGCTGAATCATATCGGCATTTCCTTCCTCGATGTAGCACCGCAGAATATCTTCCATTTCCTGGATGGGTTGAAAAACAATGCTGTGTTAGTTGATCCTAGCAGTGACCTGGCCCAGGGTCATTTTGCCGGTAACACACATAGGCCTGCTTGCCTGTGGTGCAGCAAGACGGCTGGGCAGAAGATATACTATTTTGTTTATGGATCAAAGCCAGGATGATTTAAAGCCATCTTCCTTGGACTGAAACACTGGGATCTGCAGGTCAACAAGAGTTTTTTAAGGCTGATTTCTAGGTTGCAGTCTCCCAGCCATAAAACATTACTGAATGAAGATAACACTGATATTGTAGCAGTTCTGATGAGAAAAAGCAATATGGAGGAGACCAGTGTTTCTCAACCTTGCTATCTTTAAGATATGTGGACTTCAGCTCCCAGAATTCTTGCTGGCTGGGGAATTCTGAGAGTGAAGATCATACATCTTAAAATTTCTAAGTTGAGTCATTACAGTGATTAATAAAATACAGTCTTGCTGACAGAGAAGGCAATAAATAGTTGCCCTTCCTAACTGCTGTTTTTAAGTCTCAAAAGCAAAACTTGTTGGAAACTACAATGAATCAATCCTGTTTCAGGAGGCATCTTGTATAAAAAAGAGGCTGGATGAAACATAGTGTGGATCCTCTTCTGTCTTATCTTATGATTTATCTGAAGTTCAACCCTCCTTGTAGGTAACAGACAAGAAGACTAAATTCATAAAATCAAAGGGTGTGTGTAATATTAAAATACCAAATGCAAGAGAGGCACAGATGCAGTTTACACACACACAAACACACACTTTAATTGTTGTGTACCACCCAAAGTCATGGGTGGTCATACAATTTTGATAAATGAAGAAATCAACAAAAGATTGTAAATATACATAGTGGGTTCCTGCAAGCCTCGTAAACTCTTTCTTAAGAGATGCACCATCTTAATAAAAACAATGCCAAAATGTCCTTTCCAGGATTCATAATAATAACATTCACACAGTATGTTTAACTGGATCCTGAATTAACCCACAATACACAAGGATTTGAAACAACCAAATGGGCTGCATCTGCATCCCTTAAGCCACAAAAACCCTAAACCTGGTTATACACATTGCATTAAATTCATAAGTAATAAGTGAGCATTTGAATTTCACATAACACTTCCTCTTGTGGCTTTGTGATTATAGTTACCCTCATGAATTTGTTTTTAAAATGACTTTATATGTCTTTTAATTTTTGATTGGGAGCTGCCCAGAATTAGCTGAAAGATGGACGGCTATATAAATGTGAAAATAAAAATATTTCAACAATCCTCCCATTGGGAATATTGTTCCTTATGGATTTTATTCCTACTTGCATGTTTTCTTCTTGACGACTAATAAGCTTCCCTTCAAATTAAAGCCAAATCAGAGCTTCTCTTGCCTGGTGAGGTCTCTGTTCTAAACAAAATGACAACCCTTTCCTGAAATCATATAAATGACTGGCAATTGAAAAACATGTCATTTGAGCCACCCATTAAAAACTCTGTGTCTTTAGAGATAGCTTTTTAGAACAGGCAAGGAGAGATAAGTATCTCAGGAAAGCGCATGATGTGCCCATCAGGCTTACACTGATTCCACATAATAGCTGAGAAAAGTGAGAGCTGGACACATCAGACGAGATATCAGCTTCTGCACAAATCAAAACAGATTCCAGCTTTTGTTTCCCATTGAGTTCTGGGAAACTTATCTTTCCTAGATAGCCAGCAGCATTTCTGCAATGGAAATTTATCGCCTCCCTCATTTGTCACCAGGCATAACCAAAATAGCAAATGAAAGCCACTGTCTCTCCTTGTGCCTTGCAATTTGGTTATGGTGCCTATTTAGCTAGAAGATTCCTGAAAGGATGAAGCTGGTGCAATTCAGGCCACTTTTCAAACCCGGATCGGGGTGGGGTTCAAACAATGCATTAGACCAGGCCAAAACAGACTTGTAAGCCAGCCTTTGTCTCTGCAGGTTGTGGGAACTAGGCCACTATTCGCCATCATGAGGTATATTTATTTGGATACTGCATGGCATGTGAAAACAGCGATTGTGGTGCATTAACCTGACTTTAGACGGTTGTATGAACCCAGGCAGAGAGTCTGTTTGACACAAAAACCTGGTGGAAGCTTATCAGTCAGAGGAGGAAACCATTTCAGATCTGCTGAAGGGGATAATGGGAACTTAACGCTTCAGGAGGTTTCAGGACCAATTTCTAGATTGCTGGGATAAGCAAGGGGGTTGTTTCACATAGTTGTTTTTTGTGCATGGCTGTTGTTTGTCTGGCCCCATGTTCCTCAACCTTGGTCGCTTGAAGATGGGTGGATTTCAATTCCCAGAATTCCCCAGCCAGCAGGAATTCTGGGAGTTGAAGTCTACCCATCTTCAAGCAGCCAAGGTTGAGAAACACTGGTCTGGCCCATCTGAATATCCAAGAACTTTTCGCCTCTTACCATTGCTCGAGCTTCCTCTCGTATGGATGGAATAGAAAGGATACTATAAAGGGCTCCATTCACATAGGGATGAATCTGTAACAGAGAAGATAAAAGGTACTGTTAAGTGCCCTTTAACCAACAGAAGCACACTTTGTATAAAAGATTCAACCTCACCCATGCCTGGTCTGTCAAAAATCATGCCTGCTTTTCCTGTACTATCTGTGTTCCTATCACAGATGGCCTATTCTCTCTTCTTTGTTTTTCTGGCCAGGTGGGAAAATTCCCAAGCAAAGCCTTAGCCTGCAGACCCTTGCCATTTTAATTTGCCTCCAAATGGCATAATTATTAAGCAGGTGCTTCTGATTTAGCAACTAGATATTGCAACTTGAGGGCACAAGATTGCTCATCTCATGTGCTTAGCAATGGAAATTCTGGTCTCAATTCTGGTTGTAAATCGAGGACTACCTTAAGTAATCTGAGCTCCAAAGCTATCACATTTCTAGGCCATCCAATTCCCAGACAACCCTGGGTAGCTTCACAAACTAAAAACACAATACAAACAAAGCATAAAACATATCTGGCAAATGGAAGGAAGCCACCAGTGATCCAGCATAATTCTATTGCGTCCACCATTCAAAGGGGACCTGCTCAATACGAAGTAGAATATGAAGTGACAGACAAGGTGAAGGCAGGAAGAATGCTATTACAGAGTCCAGATGATATTATGAGACTAAGAATTGCATTTGAACATCAGAAGATTATCAGCCAGAATCAAAACATCCAAGGTCATATTTGGAATAAATGAGGCATGCTCTGCTTGGTTTTCTAAAACCTGGTCATCTTCCTGAAGCTTTGAAAATATTCACTATGGAAGTACCTCGTGGTTTTCATGGCCAAGAAGATCTGAGAGAACTTTGAGAATCTCGTTTGCAATTTTCACACACATCTTCTTCCCTGCGGAGATTCAAAAGTCAATATAGGAGTCAGGTTTCAACTCAAAACCATTACCCATCCACAAAATCTCAGGCTTAGCTAGAATAGCCATTAAATATTTATTCATTTGATTTGTCACATTTTTAAATATATATTAAAATGGCCATGGGCACAGCAAATTCTACCCTCAATATCATGGCAGGCTCAGAATGGTCTGATTACAGATCGTCCTCAACTTCTGACCACAATTGGGACCAGAATTTTGGTTGTAAGTCTGGGCAGTCATGAAGCGAATCACCATATAACAAGACTTGATTTTATGACTGGTTTTATGATGGTTGTAAAGCAAATCACCATGGTCATTAAGTAAATTGCATGCTCGTTAAGTAAATCCAGCTTATCCAATGGGTGTTTTTTATCAGAAAACAGCGTAAAATGGCGTAAATTATAATCATGGGACTGCAGAATGCTGCAACCGGTCACAAATGAAAGCCAGTTGCCTAGCACGAGAACACAATCATATGACTGCGGAGACGTGGCAATGTGACAATTTGTGATGATCAGAAGTGCTTTACAGTCTATATAGTCCCTTCGCCAAGGCTGTTGTTAATTTGAACAGCTGTTAAGCAACCAGTCATATGTTGAGGGCTACCTATAAGAGAGTGAGTGATAAGCAAACCCAGCTCAAATTTTAAAAATTTCAATTCATTCTCATTCACAAATTGGGATAAATTAAAACTTCAGAACTAACCATTTTCCCCCTTGACTATGTAAAAAAACTATGAAAAGCACAGAATTAGTTGCTGTTTTATGCTTTTTACCAACTGTTTCATGTTTTTGATCCCAACTACAATAGGGCAGATTACCTGAACTCCGTAAGCAGAGGTTCATGAGCAAAGCAACCGAGTAAGCCAAAGTGTAATCAGACATGGAATCTGTATCCTTGAGGACCTCCACTAACCATGATATGAGCCCATCTTTAATCATAGTCGACTGCAAAGCCCGCCTGGGAATTCAGAGAAGCATGAATACAGGTTCAGTGACCAACCACAAGACAAACACCATGGATGTTTTATACAATATTTAAAAGATGATGGCACTGAACAAAAACTCTGTGCAAGAAGTAAAGAGAAGGTAAGTTGGCTAGATTTTATTTATTTGTATCCCGCTTCTATTATTTTTACAAATATCTCAAGATGGCAAACATATCCAAGGCACCTTCCTCTTTTCCCCACAACAACAACCCTGTGAGGTGATTTAGGCTGAGAGAGTGTGACTGGCCCAAGGTCACCCAACTGGCTTTCATGGGTGAGATGGGACTAGAACTCATGACTTCCTGGTTGCCTTAACCACTAAATCAAACTGGCTTTTGATGTTCTCTGGGCCATACAGTTTCTCTCCAATCTGTGATGTCCCAAATTCTCATGAAGAATTTCAAGACACAAGTCCTGTCAATGCAACCCAATTTTTTAATGATATACTGAAACCTTTCTCAACAACATTTAGGCCACCAACTGTGGGAAAAAGTCAGGATAGATAAAATGACTGAGAGATATGGCCCTGTATCAGTTCTCTGCTCAAGAAGGAAACCAAAACCCTTGAAGAGAGAGATAATTTTCTTGTGTTGAGCTCATGTGCTTAGCTTATACACAGCACATCTGATCGCAGTGCAGTTAATGTTTTACTGAGCAAGCAGACATATTTTATGATATACTTATGCAACTATCCTTCTTTTCTAATAATCAATAAGCTATGGGCCATAAAAGTGAGGAAAAAGTGACATATTTATTGCTCAGAAGCTATTATTAACTCTGCTGATATGGCTTGGTTCGCCTGTTCTCTTCTTCAGATGGCTAGTCTGCCTGTTTAACTCTTCATTCACCTAAGTGCACTTTGTGTGAAATGCCACCAACTGCTACTTCCCATCACACTGAAAAGGGTCTCTAGAGCTCATCATCCCGTAGCTCAACATTTTTCATTATAATTGAAAGAAAGACAGAAGCATTTGGGTGCAGCTTGTTGAAACATAGCCATGTGGGGTCCTTGGTGCTGCGTGAACTTGGTTGTTTTCCTGTGGACATTTCATGACCCAACTAGGTAACATCATCAGTACTAGAAGGGAGTGGGGTTTGTACTGATGATGTTACCTTGTTGGACAATTAAATGTCTGCAAAAAAAACACCCAAGCTCCGAGAGCACCAAGGACCCCATAGTTCAACCCAGAGTTACACATATTCTCTTCTACTGGTACATAGCCATGTGCTTGCTACTCTTTACCTAAGTCTTAACTAATAATCCCACAAATGGGGAAGTTCGCCAGATCTGTCCTACCTAAGCCATGCTGGCAAGCCCAGCAGGCATGAGTTTAGAAAAAAAAAATCCCAATAATCTCTTTAGATAGGATTAGTCTGTTTTTCTTACCATGACTGACATGCTCTAAGGCTTTGGTGCCTATCTGAGTGGTGATTTCAAATTCAAATGTTTGTACTGCTCTCAGAGAGCAATTCTGTTTAACCTATTCAAGAGAGGAAGTATATCTCCATGGGAAATAAAGGAACTGGCTTTACGATTTCAATGAATGATTTAGGGAAAATTTATTAGGGCAGTTGCCTTCAGAAATCACATGAGAAAGAAATAGGTATGCTTCATCGTGACCTGAATCATCTTTTTTTACCTATTGGTTCTCCCCTTTTTAATACATACTTTTTGCAGGCAGGCAGGCAAGCAAGGAAGAAAGCCTAGCACATTTTTCCCTAATCTGCTGCCCTCTGAGAGCCATATGGCTACATATGCTGCTGACTAAGAGCTTTACAAGATTGGGGACATTGCCCTCCTCTGCTTTCAGGTTTTACAAACAAATATTTGTTTTACATTTCTCACTGATTTATTGTCACTTTTGGTAGAGAGGTTGACTGCCTGTCTCTCTGTGGAGATGTACAGAATGCCAGCAGCTGGTTGCCTTCAGATTCAAGGACTACTTTTTCCTGTGGAACTCAGCATTTTCAAGAGAAGGCTTGGCCAGAGTAGGTAAGATGCTCTTAAGATTAACAGGGTCAACAGAGTTATCTCAGGTCCGGAGCATGGGAGGCAGAGCCCACAGACATACATCTAAAGGCAATGCTCTAGCCCACTTGTTTGATACACACACATAAGCACACAAACTGGATGCTGCTAAAGCAGTTTTAATTGTAATAATAGAGCACTTTCTATAAAGGCTAAAACTCTGCTTCTAGTTAGGGGGTCTTCAACATCACTGGTCACTTAGTGACTGTTCAAAATTACAATCAACCCCCAAAAGGTTCTTATGATCCGGTTCCGAAGTTCTGACAGTCACCCCACCATGGTTATGTGACTACATTTTGGACACTTGGCAACCAGCCCACCTTTACTGGCATTCGCAGCATTCCACAGTCATGTGACTGTGATTTATGACATTTTCACCAAAAACCTGCATTTACAAAGGTTTTTGGTAAAACACCCCATAGTGAACAATGGGGTAGCTTAATGACCACCACAAAAAAATCATAAAATTGGATTGGTAATGCGATGACCCACTTTACAACTGTTGGGACTGACAACTGTAATGGGCAGGCTCCACTATGGTCGTAAGTCGAGGACTATCTGTATATCTATATGCCTCAAGGCTTAAAGCTTTCTCATGCCTTTCCATTGCAACTGGAGTGCTTGCTTTCTGCTTCTGGCCCATCCAGAGTCAAAAGGTTTAGGCGCTCACTAACCAGAAGAAATTAATCCCAGATTTAGAAAACTGCAGCATTCAGCACACTGAATTTGTTAGGACTTTCACAGGAAGAAATACAAGTCGAAGTAATTATTGAAGTCAAAGCTGAGATACAGTGTCAGAAAAATATAAAAATGTTTGAGACAGCCAACAACTCCACCAAGGATATACACAGTGCTGATCTCAACTCTGAAATCCAGCACCTACTTTCAGCCCACAACCCAGCCCAACCCTACCAGGTACCCGTCCTTCCCACTGCTGGCAGCCCCTCCCCATTCCTCACCTGAGGCTGAGCTTCTGCAGAGCTCCCAAGACGTTCTCCCGGGTCAGGGAGTACTTATCTTCTGCTTTCAACCTTCCTTCTAGCATGCGGAGTAACCGAGGATTCTGGGAAAGGTAGAGCCGGCCTGGGGCCAATGAGCAGAAAGGACCCATGAGATGATTTGAAGGAAGTTTCTATGAGAGCTTCAGAAGGCATTTCCCAGGCTAAGGTTCCAGCATGTGAGAGGATCTATCAGAGCACAAAAGCCTTTATACTCCCTTTCTTACCTTCAGCCAGTGAGGCAAATGCATTGATGAGCCTAGCTGTGTACTGGCGAACAACTTCGCTCTTGGACTGAATCAGCATTAAGACACTTCTCTGCAAGAGACCCCCAAAATCGAAACAGTTGCAATTAATCTCCAAATGCTGACATGAAATAACAGCTGTAATTGCACGTACAGGTAGTCCTCAACTTACAATCCACTGTAAGGATTGTAAGGCCAGAATTTCCACTGCTGAGCAAGACGATTGTGAAGTGAGTCATGCCCAATTTTACAACTTTTTTTGCCACTGTTGTTAAGCAAATCACTGCAATTGCTAAGTGAATTATGCAGACGTTAAGCAAATCCGGCTTTCCCCATTGACTTTGCTTGTCGGAAATTCATGCAGGTTGCCAAGTGCCCAAATTCTGATCATGTGACTATGAGGATGCTGCAACAGTTGTAACTGCAAGGACTGTTCATCTTTTTTTAGTGCTGTTGTAAAATGGTTGTAAGTCAAGGTCTACCTGAATATAAGGTAACCTGGTTACTAAATTAACCCATTTTATGGGAGTCAAGCTCTTAGTAAGAGCAAAACCAGATTCTCCTGAAGTCCTCTCTACTGAGGTTTCTTAAAAGAGAAAAGGAATTACATTTCAGAAATGTCCAGTCTTTAGAACCAGATTCATTTTGGAGTTACGCTGACAGCACTCTCTTGCTAGCTACATTTACTAGAGAGGAGCTGGCTGCTGATTTCCTTAAGCACAGTGCAGATGTTCAGAGTTTGCCATGTTTTCTAAAGCGCTCTTCTCTTTCCTAAGTTCTGAAATGATCAAACTCTTGATTCACATGCAATACATTAAACCCCCATTTCTCAAGATGTCTGGACGTGGCTGGCTGGGGAATTCTGGGAGCTGAAGTTTAAACAAACCAAAACACTGACTGAATAGGCTGGAATTATATAACAGGCCATTTTTTTTTAAAAAAAGGAATGTTTAAACTTGGAAATTTGGTGTGCTGGAGAAATGCACCTCTGCATCAATCCTTTAAGGCAGGACAGATCAAGAAACTGACAGGGAAGGATTGCAGAAATGCTATTTTATTTTTGTAGAGTATAATGGGATGGGAGGAATAAAATTACAGTATTCCACTGGTATTCTCTATTGTAGCATGATTGCTTAGTCATAAGGACAATTTACAAGCGATGGCTCCTATTTCCTTTGTGGAAGATAAATTCTGAACATCAAGACTCTGGAAGGTCCATGGACAAACGTTTAATCCCGATGAAAGAACAATGGAACATCAGTCCCAGACAACAACATGTGAACAAGGATGCTGGATGTTCAAAACATGAACATCTCTAGCAGGGTAGAGAGAAGCAACATGGCAGTGTTGTTAACAGTCAACTGAGTCCAACAGCTAAGGAGAAGGGCCAAGTAGGAAAACAGGGCATTTCTATGGGCTGTAGAATCATAATAAGAGGACAAAAGATGGAAATACTCCAGCATCTCCCCCAAAGTGTTTTCCATCTGCAGAAATAAAAAGAGGAATAAGCACACCAACTGGATCTGAGATGCGACTCTTTCAGAGTTTTGAGAACAGGTCACACTTTCTTCTGGCAGATCACATATGCATGTGGTCAAAACAAAGGACCCTCCACAATCTGAACAAAAAGACTTTCAATTAGGTATGGTCCTCAACATATGACCAAAATAGAGGCTGTCCATTAAGATTGTATGTTGTGATGGTTGTCATGTGATCAATCCAATTTTTAAAAAAAATTTGTGGCTGACATTAAGCAACATCATGGTTGTTAAGCGAACCAATGATTTGCTATGGGTACAGTTTTGCCAAAAACTGGAAGTAAATGCTGGTTTCGACAAAACTATTGCAAAATGTGATCATGTGGCTGTGGGACACTGAAAACAGCCATAAATGCAGCCATGTTACTGAGCACCTGATGTTCGGTCATGTGGGGGGGCCCAACCATTGGAACTTTAAATCTGGGTCATAAGTCACCTTTTTCAGGGCCATCATAACTTTGAACATTCACTAATTGACTGTTGTAAGTCAAGAATTAACTGTATTACACAAATATGTCATTTATTTATGGCAAACTGTCACTAAAACATCAAGCCAGCTTCTTCCCATCCTGTTATTAGAAATCTTGAAATAAGGAAGCCAAATCAGGTGTGCTTGGTCTCTGATCTAGATAGAGACCTTCCCTTGCTAACCTGGGCATTACTGTAGCAATCCAAAAGATCGTTGTTGATGTAAGCCTGCAGGACGGTGTCCCGCTGCTCACCAGGATGAGATGTCGTTAAGCGCTGCAAAAGAAATAGAGATATATTTTTCAAACTTAAATTATTAAGGGACAAGAAGCCATGAATAAGCTACAAGGGCTGGGTTATAAACCACAAAGCAACTTGGATTCATCATTACAAGAAGATAACATGACTTATTTTCTTTTTCCTGGCTAAAACATTATCCTGCATAATTGGAAAGAACCTAAGGACTAACAATCTTCCGAGAGCATCTGGAAAATTGGTCAGCCAGAATTCTTGCATTCTGGATTCATTACTTACATCTGAAGAAGATGGCCTTTTGAATTCAGCATGTGAGCAGAGAAATACAACTTTCTATCCCATTTTATCCTCCACCCCCACCCAAAAGGAGAGGCTTGTTCAAATGTGCCTTAAGAATGTTTTGCAAAAGTGTCTAACTGCACAGCCAATCCGCTGACTCAGTTTCTCTATTCTTTCCCACCTGGCACTAACCTTATTTATATGTGCACATTGTCCTATGCTATGTGGTTTGCTTGGTTGTAGTTGAACCTGCTGGATGAATTCAACTCCTTTAGAGAAAAACATGATTTAAATGTGAACCCAAGCAACTGTGGCATAATTGGCAAGCCTAATTCAGCAAACAATGGTTGGATGCAATATGTGACCCTGGCCAATGATGAAGAAAGACATAGTATACCTCTGCACTCAGTTAAACTTCTTTTCAAAACAGCACCTGAGCTATCAAAAGCTACTCCACATTCACCAATCTTCACTTTCAAGTTTCTCAAACAATCTGAATGGAATTCATCTCTCTCCCATGATTCCTTAAGGGGAATTACACCTTAATATGCCCTGCCAAAAAGAACAAAACCATCCAGAGAGAGTGAAAAGAAGGAACTGAGAAAAATGTTGAATTAACAGAATTTGGAAGAGATCACTTTGGCTGGAGAATTGAGGTCATCTGCAAATCAGGCTTCGTGTATCATAAAAAAAAAGGTAAAGGTTTCCCCTGTCCAGTTGTAACCGACTCTAGGCAGCAGTGCTCATCTCCATTTCACAGCTGAACAGCCAGTGTTGCCGGAAAATATTTCTGTTTATACACCAAGGTACACAGAACTCTGTTACCTTCCCACCAATTTAGGTGGTACCTATTTGTCTACTTGCATTTTTACATGCTTTTGGATTGCTTGGCTGGCAGGAGCTGGGGCAAGTTACAGGAGCTCACCCTGTTACACAGTGGCACTTGGATCTCAAACTGCTGAGCTGCCAACTTCTGGCCAATAAGCCTGGTGTCTTAACCACTCGGCCACCATGCCCTCTAAGCATAAGAGATACTCACTTTGACACAAATTCAAGGAGTTTTTCAGCTCACTTATTGTAGTAGAATGTGATTTGGATTCCCAGGAAGGAAGGGCTGTGTTCCAGAGGGCAAAGAAGCAGGAAACTTGGATAGTTTGGTGGGAAGAAAGAGAGTTAAGAAGGCTCCTCTATAGCAATTGTCAGATTATATCAACAGGGATGCAAATGGTCGCTTTAGTCTGGCAAGGTTTCTGTCTATAGTGAAGAGTAATAAAGGAAGCTGCTCAGAAGTAATTCCATGGGCCATTTTTACACTTACCCAGCGCAAGGCCTGTAGCAAGAAAGCCTTCAGGCGATCACTCCCATCGACCAGGTCTTTCTTTAACTTCTCATAATCCAAAGATGGCAAGAGAGGCACCTCCTGCACTTTCCTGCACAACAAAACTCTTGTAAAAATGCAACCAGCTCCCTCAATCCTACAAAGTCATACCGTTTACAAAAGGAGAATCTGAGCAGATCTGATGAGAAATCTGGGCTTGGAACATTAAGATAACTGGCCTGTAGCTCTGACGGATCACCTGAAGTCATCCTCAGTAATTCTGCATCTGTCAGACTTCTATTTGGAAAAACTGAAACCTCATTTAGAATTTGGGGGAACCCAAGATTTCTGGAAAGAACAGCCTAGCTCTATGCTTTGACCAAGAAGGGCAGACATCTATCTCTGGACAGGAAAAAACACAACTATTGAAGGGGTGGTGAACCAAAAGAACTTGCTCTGTCCCCACCCATCAATCAGGCTACCTTGGGTATTTGAGTAGTGTCTATGGTGCTAGTTTTGAGAAAGAGGCCTTTAGGAAGGATTTGGCTGGGTCTATTATCCTAAGGTACATAGCACTCCCATAACATATGCCACTGTTCACAAAAAATATTCCCTTGCAAGAAAATTGAATGGAAGAGGAAACTTATTTGAGCCATGTGCCCAACTCTACTACAAGTAGTCCTTGACTTTCAACTACAATTGGGACAAGTAGGGGAAATCAGAACTGAACCATGTGTGAAGAGGGGGATCAGCCTTGAGTCATTACACATGACCAAGGAAGGGCAACTCCCAGGTGGACCATTAGATATAGGCCAAGGTCAGGAGCTTTGGCATTCAGAAAGATAAATTCTTGTAAACATTTAATCTAAAACAGTAGATTAGAATTACTTTTGATTTATTTCCTTTCTTCCCAACAGGACCAGAACTTTCATCACTAAGCAATGCACACCTGATTTTATAACCTTTTTTGATACAGTTGTTAAAAAAAGCTGGCTTCTCCCATTGACTTTGCTTGTTGGAAGCTGGCTGGTTTGCAAATGGTGATCAAGTGAGCCTGGATGCTGTGGTCATCATAAATATATTTTTATTTATTAATTAAATTTATTTGCCACCGAAATCCGGAGACTCTATATACTAGTTGCCAAGTGCCTGAATTGTGATCATGTAACTGCAGGGACGCTGTGATAGTCATTAAGTGCACAGACCAGTTATAAGTCACTTTTGTCAGTACTATCATGACTTTGAATGATTGCTAAATGAATGGTTGTAAATCAAGGACTACCTTATCTATTTTGGCCTATTGGTATATGACAAAATACTAAGTGCAAAGAATTCTAAATTAACTCAGAAGTTTGGTCAATGTGTATACATAATCAATAGAATGTGGTTCTAATTCTACACTTTGCTATGTTCCTTTTCTACTGGCTCTGTGCTTTGGATGCACACTTTACTGTTGAATACATAATTTTGTTTATGCAATTATTTTATTTACTGCTGTCAAATACACTGAGAGTTGCTGTACCCAAGTCAAATTCCTTGTGGGTCTAACCATGTTTGGCCAATAAAGTATCTGAATCTTACTCTCTTCATAAACTGCACACCAGATGACAACCAATAGGAAATAAAAGAACTTACGTGGGGACTAACGATGCTCTTAACATTGTTGAAGCCTGTGGTTTGAAGGAGAGAAAATTCAATAAGTAAATCCCAGTTTATTACAAGAGAATTTCAATTTTTTCCCCCAAAAGGATAAAGATATTTATTAAGAATGAGCATTCTTTGTTATGGAATAAGATTTTCTAATGTAAGCACTCTCCAGGTACTTGGGTTTGAGTTTTAAGATTTTTCGGCTGGTGGATTTGAAGGGATGGATGAAATTCAAATATGTTGTACATTGAAAGATTTAACAGATGTATTAAAGGCCAAAAGATTAGAAATCTGGCTGGACTTTTAAAGCCACAGAGGAAGTTTCACTACTTGGTTCACTGTCTGTGAAGACTCTCACTCGTCCAGGGTAATTGCATCGCAACAAAGTTTAAAAAACAGGCATCTGGACTGGAT
>JANHZU010003392.1:77028-90015 GCA_032468055.1 Acrochordus granulatus
GGATTAAAGGCGAAACGTCTTCGACTTGAGAAAAAATCCAGTCCAGATGCCTGTTTTTTAAACTTTGTTGCGATACTTGGTTCACTCCACATGCTAAGCCATGGTTTACTGAATTCAACTAACTGGGTTTGCACATGCACAGTAAAGTACAAATTAGCCAATGGCATTTTAGCCTAAAACTTTAACCTCCACAAGCCACTTTGTCAGCCTTTTAAGGTGAAGGACGCATTATGAATGCTTTGAAATAAGTAAACAAAATGTGGATATCACAAAGTTTCAGAAGAAAATAAAATACTTTTACATGGTGTTGAAATCATTGCAAGAAGGATGAGGTGCACATTTTGGGAGTGGGTGTGAAAACTCAGGGTAAATGGAGTAATGTAACAAACTGGATAAAGATACAAGACCAAAAATAAACAGAGATAGATAAAAAACAAATTAGCGCATTCCTCAAAGGTCAGACCTTTATCAGTAAGCCATTCCACTGATCTGTTTATAAGCTTTTCAATTTTGGACAATCAAACCTGACAGCAAAGATACGATTGTAATAGATTGCATGCATGTTTAAACTTCATTAATTTATTAATTTACATAGGTTTAAAGAATGCCTAATTCCAACCAACACTGGGCATGCTCTACTAATAAAAAACTCAGAAAATAAAGAGATGATATGCCTCCATTAACATTAAATCAGATCAACATAAAAATCTTGTAAGGCTCACTTCAAGGCCATCAGTAAGCCCCTGCTTTTCACTCTACACTCTCAATAAATATGCTTTCTAAACTCTCCACTGGAATCAACCAGAATTTTCATTTTTAAGGCTATCCATGAGATCCAAGGAAGTTCCAGATGTATTCTTGGAAATAAGATGTAAACAGAGAGGACTTGATTAAATATATATTCTTTTAAGCAAGACAATCCAATGGGCAGCTAGATGGTTTCTGCCAGATGCCAGCTTCCCATTTATTTCAACTGAGTCTTTTTTTTTTGAAAAATCTAGTGAGGTGAGGTAAGGGCCATCTGAGGGTACTTCAGTGGTATCCACAGGATGGATCATACTGTGTGCATGCACATGCAAGAGAGATACAGGGATAGGTCCAGGCATACATTGATGCATAAAGTTTTGGCTTCACCCTTCCATATTTGCTCCCCTTCTTAAATCCTTTTTATTAGAAGAATGGATGGTTATACAGGTAGTCCTCAACTTACAACCATTCATTTAGTGACCAAAGTTACAATAGCACTAAAAAAGGGACTTCCAACTGGTCCTCACCTTTATAACTGTTGCAACATCCCCACAGTCACATGATCAGAATTCAGCATTAGGCAACCACCATGGATTTATGATTATAAGCAAAGTTAACGGGGAAAGCTGGATTCACTTAATGACTGCATGATTCACTTGATAACCATGGCAAAAAAATCAGGTTCACTCACTTAACAATTGCCTTAGCAATGGAAATTCTAGTCCCAACTGTGGTCATAAGTCAAGGACTACTGTATTCCTGAAGCCACTCTGCCCTCCAACTGACAACCTACACAAGCTGGGCATAAACAAACTCCCTGCTTTCGATCTCTGCTCCATCTCGAATGAAGAGACTTTCTTGCAACATCCTTGAAGATGGATGCAATGCAGAATTTTCCTGTGACCCATTTCAATGAGGCTGGTGGGGGGCCACTAATTCCCAGCATTTAACCTCCTTTCTGATCCCCAACTGCCTTCACGTAAGTCCTTTCATGGCAGATTCTATAATCCGTGCTCATTATGGGCCATTTGGCTGGGAAAGGCCGAGAGGACAAAGGCAGAAAATGTCAAAAGAAAGATTGCATTACTCCCTTCCACATACCATCCAAAATACTCGGGGCTCCACAAAGCTATGCTATGTAACAGAAGAGCATCGTTCTCACCAACAAAAAAGTGTCTGCTGGCAGAGGAAGTCATTTCATAGGAGGCTTCCATCAATACATGATGATACGTAATAGTCAATTAAAAACCCCGGCGTACAATGCTTTCCATTCATGGTAGGAATGGCTTCTAGATAGATTGTGTTCTATCTAACTTCATTTATCTGTCACTCATTTTTATTCATTTCCTTGGGAATTTTGCAGTAATAGCAGCCCTGGAAGGCACCTTCATCCCTTGTTCATTCCAAAGACAACTAACATGGCTTTAAAATGCTTATTTGCACCATCTCATAAAATCAAGCCACAAAGGGTAGGTTTTTGCTTGCTTTCTACTTAATGTAATATATAAATACTGCCATTATGGCTGAAATCTAGGTTGTTTTGGATTGATGAACAAATCATGGTTAAAGAACCTGGTTCTGCCATGCAGAATGCATTTGAACCCTTCTTATTCCCTGAATCCCTTTTTAAAGTTTTTGACTATCCTTTTTTTAGATATTTATTTTTCAGTAGTTCTGTTTCAGCTACAGTATATCATTCAGAGACATCACTCAAATGTAGCATCTGGGAAACCGGAATGGTTTTACTGGAAAAGGGACATCATGTTGTAGATTCTGGGATAGATTCTACTGGCACAGCTTGTATAAGCCAACTTCCTGTACTCTTCCTAGATTCCTTGAGGCACATAAGTGGAAAATGTGTGCTTCTTCCATCATTGCTCAGAGCTCTGCACCATGCAATATACTTGAATTCCCAAATCCTGGTAGGGAAGGAGAGGAAAAAAGAGAAAAAAGCAACCATAAATTAAAGCAGTTGCTTGGAAAATAGCAGCCACTTCTAGGAACATGCCATGTGGCCCAGCAATGCAGCAGCTTGTCCTCCTTCCCTAAACTGAGCTCCAGAGATCTTTGAAAGGTAACTGAGGAGGGGGGCATGGGGTCTGGTGGGGTGAGAAGCAGGCCCAAGGCCTACAGGTATTTGATGGAAGGGATGGGTGAAGGGGCGCTGCAGCATCCCTAGGTGTGATTGTTAAGGGCAAATGAGGTCATAAGTCAAGGACTACCTGTATAACCCAGGAACTCATATCTCAGTCAAGGAATTTCCACCTCACACCCAGAAGCCAGCAAGCTTATTCTTCTCAAAGCACAGATCATATGGGCTGCATATTTTTACCCATTTACATCCGACCACAGAATTAGCACTTAACATTAATTCTGCTGCTAATTATTTTTACATATTGGACCAGTGTTCCTTGGCCTTGGCCACTTTCAGATGTGTAGACATGGCTGGCTGGAGAATTCTGAGAACTGAAGTCTACACATCTGAAAGTGGCCAAGGCCGAGAAACACTGTGATAGACTATTTGCCAGCAAATATCATAGTAATATTTGTATCCTACAGCTAATCCTTTATCAAATTTTAACTCTCCCATCTCCCTTACAGAGGGACACTGAGTGGTGTACAAATAAAATCTTAAAACATATTTTTCTATGATGAAAGAATAGATATCATAGATTTTTAGGAATCCAAATCTCACCATCTTAAGGCCTAGAAAGGAAGTGTGTCTGCAAGGGCATTCTGACCATATATTTCTTTTGGGGAAGACAGAAACTATTCCCTCTACAGAAGCATTAATGCTTTCAATGCAGTCACAGCATAAATCTCACTGAGCACTCAAATTTTGCGGGGAAACAAAGCTATCCCACAGAAGTCCTGATGTGTTCCTATTAATGGGTGCTGCATGAAATCTTACTAAGAATGGAAAAAGAAAATATATTTTCTTTGACTAAACCCAGAGAAGCGACGGAAATGATGTAAGTCAAATGCCAGAACATTTCACATTTACAAATTAAATTAAACATTAACAAATTTAACATTTGTTTCAATCAAGATTTGTAAAACAATTGACTCATTCCTGAAAGCATGCAGAAACTGAACAACATAAAAATTCCAGCAAATAACTTTTCAATGATGAGAAAACTCTACCTGGTCAGCTGAATAAAGAATTCTATTACATATAAAATCATCTGGGTGACAGGTCATGTGTTCTAGAAGAGACTTTATTTAGAAATAAATACATAAAGTACCATATAGAGAAGCTGACTCATAATTGTTTAATATTTGTTTTTAATTTAATTAAATGTTTCCATGCAACCATTCATATGAATCAAGTAGGCCAAGCAAACATGCTCCAGCAGAAACATAGCAGAGAAGAAGACAGGAAAGATTGCATAGGGAGATGTGAAAATATTAAAAAAAGATGTGGGAACTTACATATTCATCCTCACAGGGGCTCATATAGCCATATTTCTTTAGAGGTAAACAGGCATACATTCAATAAAAGAGATTAAGAAAAAAAGGTTAAGAGAAAAATCACAGAAATTAAATATAACATAGAAAACAAATGTTTTAAAAAATGAAAACTTGGTTAAGAAGAGGAAACAACATTAGAAAGATACAAGTAGCAAAAACTGTAAAAAAAATCTTGCACACCAACATTTTAAAAAGGCAACTGGACTTTTCTTTTTAGATGTTACAGAGAAACATTCCAGCTCCAATCTGGGAGTCTTCTTCATCCCATATAAAAAGAAAAATGATATGGAATATATGAACATATTTCCCAAAAGGGGGGCAGGAAACTGAAATCCAATACCTTGATTCTCATGTAGCAAGCTGAAAAATACAGGAGATTTAAAAAGTGATTTTTTCATTTAAAAAACCTGAGACAGCAAAACCTTCTTAAAGCACTTCACAAAATGATTACTCTTTTCCCTCTACACTGATGACTGCACCTCTGGGGACCCCTCTCAAAATTTGGAAGTTTGCGGACGACGCAACAGTCATTGGATGCATTAGAGACGGAGGCGAGTCCGCGTGCAGATGGAGGTTGCGCAGCTGGCCCTGTGGCGCAGTCGGAACGACCTGGTGCTGGATGTGCTCACAACGGTGGAGGTGCCAGTGGATTTTAGGAAGGGGCCTCCGAATTCACCCCCTCGCCGTACTCAGCAACACGGCATCGGCAGTGCAGACCTTCAAGTTCCCGGGCTCTGGAATCGCCCAAGACTTGGAATGGGCAGCGAGCATCAGCGCCACCATTAGGAAGGCGCGTCAGAGTGTGCACTTCCTGCGCCAGCTCAAAGGGTTCGAGAGCTGCTGATAGATACGGTCCTAGGGAGGAATCACCGAGTCCGCGCTTTGCGCATCTGTCGCTGTCTGGCTCGGTGCAGCAGCCACGCAGGACAGCCGCAGACTGCAACGGACAGTCGGGACTGCAGAGAGAACAAGTGCAGCCAGTTATTATTATTAAGTGACCTCCATGGAGGAGCTGTACATTGAGAGGGTCAAGGGAAGGGCGGAGAAGGTATCTGCAGACCCCCTCACCCTGTTTGAACCTCTTCCCTCTGGACAGCGCACACCAAAACAACCAGACACAGGGAGAGAGAGTCACCATGCCATAATTCATTTCCAGTTTTCAACAAAACCGGCCCATAGCAAAGAATGGGTTTCTTTTACAACTGCAATGTTCACTTAATGACCGCCACAAAAAAACACATAAAGTTGGGTCAGTCACAATGGATGACCCATTGTATGATCATCATGACAATAATGGGCAGGCTCCATTAACGTTTGTAAGTCAAGGACAGGTTTCCTTTCCGCACCACTGCTGCATTAGCGCATCGCTGTCATAACCCTGACGTTGCCCGCGTGTAATGGGCGATTTGATTCAGGTGGCTAATGTAAAAACACTGGATGCGGAGCGCAAGGTCAGAAAACGGGAACTCGGCTGACATCAGCGGGGGGGAAATGCGCCAGTGAAGAGAGAAGGGAGGCAGGGAGACGGCTTGGATCTCGTTCGAAATGCAAAACTGCGACGAGCAGGAGAGAATTGTCATTGTTAAAGGAATGCTTGATTAAACTGGGAATACCGCGGAGCAATCAGGGCTTAGCGGCGCCTCGCCTGGGAAGAACAAAGGCCCGCGGATCAGGCGGCAGAACGGAGCATGGTCTGCATGCCTTCAGAGCGCATAAAAGCCACAGGTGCCTGATGGGGGTGACCAGAGGCAGCGCATCCTCATTTATTTTAGAAATTCAATTATCGGTGCAAGGAACGGAGCGCACGTACGGACTTTCGGAATCACATAAAAATGATCTGTGCTTACTGTGTTTCAAGGAATTAATGAATCGCGAATGTTGGAAATGCGCCCCCTTTGCTTATCAAAGTCAGCGGGGTTCGCTCTTTCCCGGGCCTCGCTTCAGACACCAGCAGCCGATCTCACGCGTTTTCACAGACCGCCTGGATCTCACCCTTGGAAGTGCGCGCATGGCACCCTTCTTGAAGCCTGAGCAGCCGCCTGAACGTCACCTAGGCTGAATGAAATTCATTTCAGAGCCCAGGGGGTTTTCGGTTGTCTGCTGCGCAAATCCCACTCATGCGCTTAGCTTGCAGTTTCGTGACTGCAGCGCAAAAAAGGAGTTGATTCTGAACCTGGGTTAAATGTGTTGTATGAACGCGGCTGACTGTGTTACGGCGGAGGCCGCTGTTTACTCCCTCTGGTGTACCTGACAGTCAATGCTGCTTCCCCGGTGGGAGCATTAATTAAAAGATGTGGCTTCAGTTGCTGATGATGGCTGGTGGCTACAAGCATGTGCCATGGATCACAGGTGTGCGGTTGGGAGCTAGGAAAGGCATTTAGCAGGGCGAGACACAGCCAGCAAAAGAAATAAAAACCTGAATATCGGCATCTGGCAAAAGGAACGGGAATACAGACCCACAAGATGGTTTGTACAGACCCATGACAACAGGGTTTCTCAAACGTGGCAACTTTAAGACGTGGACTTCAACTCCCAGAGTTCCCTAGCTATCATTTGACAGATCTGGGGGAGGAAATACAGATAGTCCTCCACTTACGACCACCACTGGAACCAGGATTTCCATTGTTAAGTGAGCTGTATCCAATTTTATGATCTTTTTTGCCACGGTTGTTCAGCAGATCACTGCAGTTGTTAAGGGAATGATATGGTCATTAAACGGATCCAGCTTCCCTCATTGACTTTGCTTGTTAGAAGCTGGCTGTGAAGGACACAACTGGCGATTCACATGACATTGCAATTGTCATAAATACATACCGGTGGCCCAGTGCCTAAATTTCAATCACATAACCATGGGGAAGCTGCAGAGGTTGTAAGTTTGAGTACTGGTTGTAAGTTAGTTTTTTTTTCATGCTGTTGTAACTCTGAATGGTCGGTCAATGAGTGGTTGTAAGTTGAGGACTATCTGTAGGAAACGTTTCCTTTCTGACCTTAACTATCTCCGTCTTCTGCCCCAAACATAACTGGCTTGAAATTATACAATTAAAATTTAGCAGAAAAGTGAGCAAAATTTGATGGGACTCCTGGAAATCTGCACCAACGGGTCAAAATCTTCAAGATGGTGGTTGTAGCCTCACGTACCCCGTTTTGACCACACCACAGATAACCCCGGGGAGGCATCAGAGGTAGACTTTCCCTGCAGGTAACGGAGCTACGCCGTCAGTAATGAGGCCACCGCAGGAGGTATTTTAAGTTCTCTTTCTCTTGTCGGCTAAGAAGCGCCCACTCAGCAGTTCGCGAGCATGTAGAAATGCAAGCCGATAAACTGGCGGGAAGGCAACAGCACCCATGCGCCTCGGCATCTAGTCCTGCCGGCCAAATTGACCAAATTGCCCAATTGTCTTTGGGCAACGCTGGCTCTTCGGCTAGGAAGGTTGTAAATGGCAACCACATGACCTGGGACACTGCAACCGTCGTAAATACATGCTGGTCGCCCATTTTGATCACGATGGTCGCAAGTGCAAGGAGCACTTCCAAGCCACTTTTTTCTGTAACTTTGAACGGTTGCTGAATGAGCGGTTGTAAGTCGAGGACCACCCATAACCTGGTCAACCACCTCAGGGAGGAGTCCAGCACTTGATCAGCGTGTAAGAGAGCAAAATCAAGCATGAGCGACTTGCTGGGATTTTCCTGATAAGAGAGGTACACTCAGTGCTGCCTTTTTAGAAGCCACAGCTGGGCCCCAGTGGGGACCCTTCACAGGCCAGGGTCTTGAGACCGGTTCGGCTAACCCCCCTCATCCTCAGGTAGCAAATGGCCAAGGCTGATGGGAACTGTAGTTTGCAAATGCTGCAGCCTGGCTGTGATTTGGGAAAAGGGTGCCACCAGCTTCCTGGACGTCACGACCTGTCCCTCTTCCCAATGTTAAGCAAAGTGGCGCATGGTGCCAAGGCGCAACAGTAGAAGGCAGCATTGGAAGCCCTTATCTCGGACGACCTCAGGAGGACTCCTCCCGTCCTCCGAGCCGAAGTCAGTTCACCTTCACATGAGGCTGCTGTGCCCTTCCAAGCAGAGCTGAGCCTGGCACATTTGCAGGATGGCTCAGCCTGGACGTCACCGCCAAGATGATCGATCGATCGATCGATCGGAACCAGGCAGATGCGGCCTCATTCCTGGCTGGGTTTCTTCGAGAAAACTTTGGGGGCGTGGATGCTCGGATTGTGTCAAAGAGGGACCAGGGTCAAAGAAAGCCCACAAGCACGTGGGCTTTCTCGGAAAATCCAGAGGGAGGGTCTCTTTGGGAGCTCAGTCCCTTAACAAGGATTGCCAGCTTTTCAACGTGGCTCCGCTCCTGCACCTTCAGCTGCTGCTCTGGATGGAAACTGTACGCATCAAGAAGGGAGGGTCGGAAGGGGTACGTGTCCGAGCAGGTCGGACATCGGAAGGAAGCACCCGGAGTGGTGGATCCTCTTCCACGATCGATCCACCCATCGATCTACTTGCATCTTGCATGCTTTCGGACCGCTAGGGTGGCAGGAGCCGGGGCAAGTAACGGGAGCGCACCCCGGGACGCGGCAGCGCTGGTGTGTCAAACCCGAGCTTCGCTCCTCAGTTAAATTCAGGCAGCCATGAAGCCTCTTCAGGGGGCACAGGATGCGGTAAACGTAGAAACCTGGTTCGACCTGTGGTGTGAAGACCACCAACTCATAATCATCCCGAGAGCAGGTGGCGAACCCTTTTGATGGCGCCAGCCCCTGCAGATGCTCCCCTAAATAAATTTCTACAGATGCTGCTACCAATCCAGACGCAGGGACTGACCTCCTTAAGGACGTCCGCTCCATGTGCTAATGCCGGCTCTGTCCCCACAAGGGGATGACCAGGACAGAGCCCCGTGGCCCTCCCTCCCTCTCCCTCCCCCTCTCCCCGCCAAGCTGAGCAGGAGCCATGAAGGAGCCCTCTTTGGGTAAGGCCCTTCAGCCATCAAAGCTTCAGCAAACCCATATTTTTCTCCTTAATCACTGGTGCATCTATCTGAGCCTGTCCGTCCGTCCATCCTCCCGTCCATCCCGGAGCCACCCCTGGTGCTTTCTTACAAAATAAAACACCTGTCTCGAAAAAAGGACAAAGATCACTTGGTTCAGAGAATGGACAAAAAAGGAGAACCACGGAGGTATGCCCAGTTCAGAGGTGCCAGGAGAAGGCAACATTTTTTTAACGTCTGCGTCAGTTCAACATCCAGGACGTATTTCACACACGGCAGCGTCACAAGACAGTTAAACATGATTAGGAAGACCAACAGGAATCTTCCATGGTGCCGTCATATCTATGAAACTCGGGCTAGTTCCTTTGTTTGATGATGTACATCAGATTAAAAAAAGTTGCGATGCACAGCAGGGAGGTCCAACCTTGGCAACTTTAAGATGTGCGGACGTCGACCCCACAATTCCTCGGCCAGCTCTGTGCTGGCTGGGGGAATGATGGCACTTGTAGTCCACCCGTCTTAAGACGCCTACTTTGAACGATGCTGCTCTATGCTGGCTGAGGAATTCGGGGAGTTGAAGTCCGCACTCCTTAAAGTTGCCAAGGTTGGACATCCCTGATGTGCATCGTAACTTTTTCTAATTTGTGGGTCTGCGTGTGGAAGCATAGAGGCAGAGTCCAGGTTTGACCACGCTTGTGCATTTGTCTGTGGATGTTTTGGGCAGATCAGCCCAGAACATGTTTAAACTCCGACTTGAATGCCTGGCATTAGTCTCCCTCCTCCCGCTTCCGGGTTGCGCATGCGAGAGGTCTTACGACAGTGATTTAAAGGACATCTGAAACATCTGGGAGAAGGCTCATGAATCCAAGAGAAATCCAGCCCTTCGGAAAGTGAGCAGAAGATGAAGCGGGCCCGGCTTGCAGGTTCCACAAATCTCTGGATCTATGGCCAGCTGGAGAAGGCGGCTCGTGCGGCTGGCTTCTGTTCCTCCGCTGCTGGTGCACCTCTCCGCTGTTTCAGCTGCAGGCTGGGCAAACGCGGGCGCGGAGTTTCCCGTCCGATTTCCCAACAAAATCCTGGTTATTTCCCAGCGCATGTGAGCCCAGACGCACCCGCGCACATAGGGAGACTCGCGGAGTCCTCCGCAGGCAGCTTAAGTGGAGCCCGGGTTCACCTGTCCTAAGCAATAACTCAGCCTCGGAAGGTCAGGAGAGCGTCTCTGAGCATGCTCAAAATGCTCCTCTTCTGTGACCAGGCATTCGCGGTTACCGTCTGGAGTCTGGGGTGACCGGAAAGGGAAGGGCGCCACGGGGAGCTTCGGAGCCCTCTCCGCCAGGTCAGGTAAGGATCCAGCATCTGCATTCCCGTAACACGGCAAACTTGGCCTCTGCTAATCTTGGTTAGGTGTTTCGGTGGCTTAGCAGGGCGACGTCTTTCGCTGCTTCTGTGTGTGGCGCAAGGCGAAAAAACGATGGAATTCACGAAGCAAATCAAGTCCCTTGCAGAAAGGAAACCGAATATTTCAACGGGGAGAGAGGCTCCTTCCGGGCGTTTCCGCTCTTTTTTGCAGCCGCGGCCGCAGCCGCCCCGATGCGCTCACAGGCTTTGCCAGAGGAAAAGCGGCTTAAGTGCAGGCGTGGCCGTATTCGGGAGACTCTCGACAACACGAGTATCAGCGCGATGCTGCGGGCCTAGATCTGACCAGGATCTCGGGCCTTAAACAGCCTAACCTGCAGCCAGTGTGGCCAACAAGCCACGATAGCCCTTGTCCGCTGCCTTTGACTTATTCCCACAGCCCAAAGCCATCCAGTTTCCCATTTTTTTGAAATGTCCGCCTTCTTCATTGTCCAAGTTCAATGCCGGGATCGCGAAATTAAGATCCCTGCAGCGAGATCTGTGGCGAACCGACCGATGCCAAAATGACAGCGGTGAGATTGTCACGTACCTAACATGATTGTGCACCGGGAACGCAACATCCGTTGCGAGGACACACTGCAGCATTTGCATAGTGCAGCATTTCTCAAACCTGGCAACTTTAAGGTGTGTGGACTTCAACTCCCAGAATCCCCTAGCCAGCGTTTCATCATGTATTTTGTTTGCTGGCTAGGGCATTCTGGGAGTTGAAGATAATCCTCGACTTACGACTGGGGGATGAGTTGATCATGTATTTTGTTTGCTGGCTAGGGGATTCTGGGAGTTGAAGATAATCCTCGACTTACGACTGGGGGATTAGTTGATCATGCATTTTGTTTGCTGGCTAGGGGATTCTGGGAGTTGAAGATAATCCTCGACTTACAACTGGGGCATGAGTTGATCATGTATTTTGTTTGCTGGCTAGGGCATTCTGGGAGTTGAAGATAATCCTTGATTTACGACTGGGGGATGAGTTGATCATGTATTTTGTTTGCTGGCTAGGGGATTCTGGGAGTTGAAGATAATTCTCGACTTACGACTGGGGGATTAGTTGATCATGCATTTTATTTTCTGGCTAGGGGATTCTGGGAGCTGAAGTCCACGCACCTTAAACTTGCCAGGTATGAGAAACACCAGTGTAGCATAACGACCTAGCTCACCTTTTGTCATCACCTCCATTCCATTGTCCACGAATCAATATCGAGTGCTAATTTTCCAGACGCAATGACTCCACATCCCATTGTCCCCAACCCTCCGAGAACGACAGGCCCAGAAAGAACAAGCCGGGCGGGCGGTGTGTGGGAAGAGACAGTTTCCGAGGCTGCCAGATTTGACGTTTCAACACCGAACGGTGCGCGGAGCAACCAGAACCCGGCTTTTTTTCCAAACCTGGATGCTCCGAAATCAAGCCGCAATTGTACCGATAATTGCCGTTCAGACGGAGGAGAGCCCCCCTTCCCCACCCGGGCGGGTTTCTCAGCTCTCGTATATTTTCTGCTATTGTCAACACACCGACGTTGCAGCCTCGCAGCCGGAGCTGCAGGGATTTCTAAATGGTTCTTGAATAAAGAAGCACAGATAAATTTGCAGCTGTCTGTTCCAGCAGCTGCAATTCCGCTTTCTGTTCCGGCACTCAGACCGACACGGCTCCTCTCCGGCGCTGAGGGGGGAAAAATAAGCGGCATCCCATCGTTTGTCCAATCTGGGTTCCCAGGAGCCCAAATCGAAGTTGAATTCCCAAATTCAGGAGTTCCTGAACCCCCTGCTGCCATCTTGACTTTTCTGACCCTCCCAGCCGCCGTGGAAACTCAGCGCAACGGGCCCACTCGCCGTGCCGTAGCGGCGTCTGCCTCCCCCGAATATCCGTTAAGTTGCAAATGACATCGTTTGTGTCGTCGTCGTCGTCGGGTAAGGGTGTCATTAAGCGACGGATGTCAACTGATGCCAAACATGTAATTTGCATCATTGATGCAATTAGGTTATTATGCACGGGATGTAAATCACCGTGAGGGATGTAAAATTAATATACATTTAACTGCCTCGTCTGGAGTGCGAGAGAGGCAACGGAGGGGTGAACGTTTGACGCGCTGCATCGAAACGTTCCGACGAAATGCGTCCCTTGCACCGAGGGCTCACCGAACAGATCCTGCGGCATTTGTGGCGGCCCCCAACGTCCTAGCAGAGCGGTCACCGGCAGCGACACCCATGCATGCGTTAGTAACATCGCTAGGAGCGCTTTTATGCGACAGCCTACTAGTAATATAGAATGCAATCATCGCACTGATACAATGCAGGCGCTCCTCGACTTAGGACCGTCACGGGGCCTGTAAGCGTGTTGGCCGTAAAACGGGTCGGTCATGCGAGCGATCCAATTTTAC
>JANHZU010003392.1:93382-108755 GCA_032468055.1 Acrochordus granulatus
GCATAGAGTCATTACTCTATTATGATTAATAAAGGGCAAACTCAAGATAGGTGTGCTCTACTTCAAGGCGTGTGTGTGTGGGGGAAAATTTTGACTATACCTAGCCAGGGGCTGTCTTCTAAATAGCAATAATTATTATTTATTTGACCACTGAAGTAGTTACAAACTAAAACAACACATAAAATCCATCTTAAATAAATAAGAGCAATACAGGTAGTTGTTGACTTATAACTATTCATCGGAGAGAAAGACATAAACCGCTTCTCTTTCAACAAAAGGTAAGAAGTTAGTAGATAGGGAAAGAGCAAATATTTGTATGCCTTTAATGGGCAAATCTTTTCTAGTTGAGTGGAAAAATTCCTTGTGGAATACACTTATTCCAGAAGAACCTGCAGTTTTGCACTTTACTGCAATTCTGGAAACAGGTTAAAACTGCTTTGTTTCAATATTCTTGTGGTTCCAGCTGTCTGACCTGTGGGTTTTACTTGAGATTAATCTTTGCTTTTTGAGACTTTTTTTTAGTTTTGATATTCTTCTAATTTACTTATACAAGACAATATTTTAGCTCTCTTTTTGTTGATACTGAATGCTATCCTAAGTCTTTTGGTATGGGAGTAGATTAAAAGTACTGCCAAGTAAGAAATAAGTAAGTAAGTAAAGAAAGAAATCCAATCATTTATTTACAGTAATTTCTTCCTCCTTCTGTCACATTAAGTACAGTATCATAATTGGGCAATCAACTTTGGAAGTTTGGGCAACTGCACCCAAGACCCTCAAAGATCACCTAAATTCTTGGTGCCTCTGTCCATTGTTGATTTAAAGGTTTGGTTGGAGCTGCTTCATAATTTTATATCCCAGATCAAAAGAATTTCCCTGCTGAGTTCTTAATCCAGTCCAGCTCCTAAGCAATCAGCCCAATGCCTTTAAGATGGCAAGAAACTGTTGCAATATCCTCCTACTGCCATGTATTCATAAATAAACTGCCTTTGTACAGCTATCTATTTTAGCTAAGCTATCACAGCTTAGCTGTGACATCTTATGGCACTGATTAAATGCTATCCTACAAAGAGCACTCCAGATTCTTTAAAAGAAAGCCACCACACCTACTGGCATCATCTCTTCTTGAGCTATGTGTTCCCATCATCGTTTGTGACTATCGCCTGCCTGTCACTGGCATAAAAAGTGTTCTGGACAGATGCTGGCAAATGCAACATGCCTGCACTTATTGCTCTCTATTTCAGGGGCATGAGCTTTACACGCATCCGATCCAAAACCAAGAATGACATGGTGATTCTTCCAAGCTGAGATCTTTATTGTTTCACACCTTTAGACAAAATCTGCCAGAGTGAACACCTGACTATCTGCATCTATAATATACTCTGTGAACTATTAGGGAGGGGCTGTTTCACCTTCTTTCTCTCATGTATACAGGCAGTCCTCAACATATGACCATAATGAAACCTACCTATTATGATTGCATGTCATGACAGTTGTAAATTGAGTCAGTTACATGACTGACCCGATTTTACACCTTTTTTGCAGCAGCTGTTAAGAGAATTGAGACAGTAAAAAATGAACATCAGAGTCATTAAGTAAACCCATTGTTTACTATGGCATGATTTTGCTGAAAACTTCCAGGTTTTGATAAAACTGCTGTAAAACAGAATCACGTGACTACAGGATGCTGCAAATGACTGTAAATGCAGTTGTACTATGAGTGCCTGTGACTGTTGGGGGAGGGAAGCTGTTGGAACTTTGGTACTGGGTCGCAACTCCCTTTTTGCAGGTAGGTTGCAACTTCAAACAATTGTTAAGCAACTGGTCATAAGTTGAGGACTACTTGTCATATCCAGACTGAGTTGCCTCTTACTCTTCTGGAACACCCCCCCACTCCTGGAAATCCATTCCCTGATTAAATTCCATCACAACATGGGAATGTTACTCCAAACTATGATTGTGGGGTGGCCATGAACACCTCTAATGGGAAGCCAAGGAGCAGTTGCCTCTGTACTGACAGGATGGCAAACACAGGCAACAATGAGATAAATCAACATGATAAGAAAGGCAGTTTTCCCCAAGGAGATGATACTGGAATGTACCTGAAAATCCTTAGTTACAGAAAAGTGCTTCCTTCTGAGTGGCATTCCAAAACTCACTTTTCCTTTTCCTTTTTTTTTTGCAGCTTGGATCTGAATCTCCAAACTTCTGAACTGCAAATTTCATGGACACTCTGCAAGTAAAATCCAGATATTCCTATATTCTAAATATTCAACTGAAAATATTGGAAATGAGGATCTCTTGGGTCCAGGGCAGGTAACTGATAACAGCAGTGCTGCCCTGAAAGCCCTGGCTCTTTTGTAAGTGTATTATGGGTGGTGCAATACCTCTTTTACTACTTTGCTGAAAGTATCAGATTCTGCTTTGTGAGTGGCATAAGTTCTTTTACATATACCCAGTCAGTGCGCTGAGCCAACCCAACCCCACCTGGCCTCTGGGCAACACACCCACAAATACTCAAAGCCTACTTTATTATACCTCTCTTCCCCAATTTGTACTATGACTCTAGTTCCTCCACTACTTCTTTTTATGAGCCCTACCTACAACAGTAACTCTTGTATTTGCCTGAGGGTGCTTCAGGCCAGTTAGTTTTCCAAACAACATCTTCCTTCTCACATCACCACAATCAGCTGCTTCCCTACCCACATGTTGCTGGATTGGCTAGAAAGAGGTCTTGAAGACAAAGAGCACCGTCAGTCCAGGTGCTGGCCAATTTGCAGGCAGCCTGCCTTCTCGCAGTGAGGAACGCTAGACAATATCTTTTTCAAGAACAAGAATTAAGATATTCATATTTGCTGAGACGGTAACTTTAAAATGTGTGGACTTCAACTCCCAGAATTCCTCAGCCAGCTTTAGGGGTTGCAAAGAAGCTGCACTTATAAAAGAAGAAATCAAGGGCTTAACCTTTCACAAAGCTGCTGGAGCTTTCTGCAAATGGCTCCAGATAGCTCCAGTCTGGTTTGAAGCCCTGTTGTTTTTGCAAGATGCTCCTGGGAGCAACTATAGGAGAGAAGGAGTGGTAAAATTGTTTGCTCCCTAGAAGATCTCTTTCTTACAACTTCCCCATCTCAGCAAAAGCTTCCACAAAAACTCCCAAACGACATTTGCCACCATTTTTTCTCCATCAATCAACTTTCAATTCTAACAAAGCTCTCAACTGCATGTCCTCATCCATTAACACAACTGAGCAAAGCCAATTGTGTGGATTTCCCAAGGCTTGGCACAGATCAAAACTTGGTTCTTTCTCCCAGAGATGACAAGGAGAGACATTTACAGGGGCAAAGAAATGCTTAAGCCAGAATGTCTAACCTTAGCAACTTTAAGATGGCTGGCTGAGGAATTCTGGGAATTTAAATCCATTCATCTTAAAGTTGCCAACAATGGACATCCTGGCTTAAGCACTCCTATCATATCTTTTCTGTAAACATACTGCCTTTCACTAACATTAGTATCGCCCCAAACAGCAAGATGGATGATATACCAATTTCATAATAAACATTCCCTTTAAGGAAGAAATCAATCAAATCAATTAAGATAAACTGTTTTCCTCTGAATATTTTCTTCTAAGAGCATCTTGGAGCCATGTGCAAAAATCACTAAAGCAAAAGAAGCCACTGAAGGATAATTAAAAATTATTAAAAGATTATTAAAATTATTTAATAAAATTAAATTTTATTTTATAAACATGCATCTCTGATCCATGGTCATTATTTGTACCTAATGTAAAGACTGAAGCTGTGCATTCCAGGAAGTAAAATACAAGCATCATATAAGCTTGGAAATTCTAAGTGCAGATTTATCCTATTCAGAAAGTCTACTTATTTATTGATTATTGATCTATTTATTTACCTTGGCTGCACTGTGTGTTCTCTTTCTGTGTTGTGAGAGGACAACAGCTAAGGAATATGGGCTTTTGATTAAGAGTGAGTCAGTCATCACATGGATGCTTTTTGAGAAAACCTTGCTAAATCTCATGAAGATTTATATCTGTCATTGCTATAGCACTTTTGACAGCAACCCTCCTAGGAAGAGAAACTAAGAGCAATCAAGACCTTTCTCATTTGAAAAAATAAAGGGCAGCTTGGGAAATTTCTCAAAAAAGTCTACCCATCTGTGGTTCCTAGTGTCTTGACACTCAGGTCTATACCAAAAGGATCTGATATAAATCAGCACATAAGCATGCAACAAATATATTCAAGATGCTACATCCTTTCTTCTGAAGAATGAAGAATGGAAAAGGACACTGGTGGAATTCAACCCAGACAGTTGTTTAATTGTTCATGAGAGTAGAACTTCCCAACTGATGTCATGAACTATTTTACTTCTGTTAAGGTGTGCAGTAGCACAAAGTGATTAAGAAGCTGAGCTTGTCAGCTGGAAGGTCGGCAGCTCGACAATTCAAGACCCAAGCACCACTGTGTAACAGAGTGAGTTCCCATTATTTGCCCCAGTTCCTGCTAGCCCAGCAGTTTAAAACAGTGTAAAAATACTGTTTTTTAAAAGGTGAGAAGGTAACAGTATCCGTGCACCTAGGTGTATAGTCATGCCAGCCACATGATCACAGAAGCATCTTCGGACAAACACTGGCTCTTCGGCTATGAAAAGGAGATGAGCACTGCCCCTACAGCTGGCCAGGACTGGCAGGACAAACCTTTACCCTTTTTTATTCTACTTCTGTGTTGCAGACGTTCTGGGTTGTGAAAACCCAGCAGCCACCTCTCCATTGTGGTCACCTAAGCAAAAATTATAGCAAAGAGACTGAAGAGGAACAAATCCAATTATACCTTTACTCACCAGTTTTCAACTGAAACCCCAGTTAGTTCTCCATACTCACTCCAATTTTGTCACATTCACCCCACCATCAAGTCCAAATTACAGCTCTATAATTATGATAATCATATTTAGGGGGTAAAGATCTGTCATTGGGTGGGGAAGAAATGGGGTAAAACCAACACATTGGGAAAAAGTTAAATCATTTTCCAAATGTTTGTTGTAAATTGTGCCCTCCTTCCTCAATCTTTTGAATTAAGAATAGTAAGATATGTTCTGAAAGACAGAACACCAAGCATCAACTGGAATCTCTATCTAATGATGGGCCTTCAATATTTAATCATTAAGTTGATTAGTCAATTGATAAAAATATAGCAATTAACAAAAGTATCTCAATATGTGTGCTGCTTACCATGTAAGACCTTACAAATACCACTAGGGGCTGCTAAAGGCTCTCCTCCTTTCTCTCCCTGAGAGAAAGTTTACCCCAGTTTATGGAATTAGCTAAAATTACCTAAAATAGAATTTCCCCTATTGAATTTTCAGTATGAAAAAGGTTCCTTCCCAGTCAATACAACTGAATTATCTTAGAACATTTTGTAAAGGATACATATAAGGTCAAAAGCCTTGGGGTATCACTGGCTTTTAAGGTTGCCAACAGAAATTCTTCCAGCCTTTTTTTAAGATCAGACTCCCAAGAATCCTGAAAAACAGAAACACCCACCAAGGAGGATTGTTACCAAATATGTAGAGCTCATTTCCACAATCCATACTTGCCACACAGTCTATCTTTTTTTTACCAGCCAACAAAACATGTTAGAAATGTGTTTCCAAATGCATTTTATAATAACTGTAAATGTTTCATAAAGTACATCTTCTGCTGGAGAGACTGCAAATTGCACACAATGCTAAGGATGATCTTTCAAGGGCACAAATTAAGTTTGCCAGTCCTGGATCAATAAAAACTAATGGATGTGCAGAAAGATGATAATATAAGCAAATGATAGTTGGCCAAATCCAGTGAAATAAAGATTACAGGCTGTACAGGTAGTCCTCAATTTACAACCAGAATTGGGACCAGAATTTCCATTGCTAAGCAAGATGATGTTAAGTGAGTTGCACCCGATTTTACTACCATTTTTTGCCATGGTCATTAAGCAAATAATTGCAGTTGCTATACTAATCATGCAGTCATTAAGTGAATCCCCCATTGACTTTGCTTGTTGGAAGCCAGCTGGAAAGGTTACAAATGGTAATCAAATGATCCTAGGATGCCACAATGTCATAAGAACATGCTGAATGCAACGTGCCCAAATTTTGATCACAGGACTGTGGGGATTCTACAATGGTCATAAGTGCAATGATCAATCATAGATCACTTTTTTCAATACAGTTGTAACTTTGAACGGTTGCTAAACAAATGGTTGTAAGTCAAAGACTACCTGTAATGAGCACAGTCCTTCAAAATCCAGCAGGCTGTGGCATCACACTATGTGCTATTGCCTTATAATTGTAGTTGGAAACTTCTGGAATGCTCTGAATCAGAGTTCCAACAGGGAGGGGCATTTACTTTTACACAGTCCTTTGCTGTGAGGTTGGCATTTACTTTTGAACTCCATATCCTCTCCTGCTGGATCTGCATAGGATGTGATCAGGGTTAGCACCTCCATTTCTGCCCCTTTTCAATAACTTTAGCCCCTGGTATGGGATGAAAACAGAAGTGGCCATAGATGTGAGCACCTGCTTTGCAGTCACCAGGAGGACTGAAAACACAAGCAGTGGAGCTACAAGCTAAAAATCCTATGTATCAATCAACTGGCTGGGATACACAGGGACTCCCTCAGCCATTTCAGGCAAGCATGGCCATTACATTAAAGGCCCATTAGACATCATTGGGGCAAAGACAATATTAAACCTTGCCCAGGCTAAGCATGATGCTGCACCCATTAGACCTGACACAGAAATTGTCTTTCTGTCCATTCCTGAACATATCAAGGATGTACCTGGAAAAGTTCTTTGAAGGATGGGTGGATCATAGGGTTGGGAACAAAAGGCAAGGCATAGAAAGGAAGGAATTCTGTTGTCTGGCTCAGGGCTGCCCCTTTGGTCTCTAAGTAGGTTTTAAAGTAGGCGATCCTTTCATCCAAAGCTGCTTTATCCTGAGAAAAGGAAACGTGGATCAGCATGAAGGTTTGTGCAGAGCAGCAATGCCTAAGTATAGTGAATAGAATTCATTTAAGACAGGGATGAAAGTGTTTAAAATAATTGTTGCCTGAGGAATTCTGGGGGTTGAAGTCCACACATCTTTAAGTTGCCAAGGTTGGACACCCCTGGTTTAGGATTTACTGCTAGACTCCTGCATGGAATCATTCTTTAGCCCTGGAAAAAAAAGATACCATGGGCCAAAATTGAATCCAATGATTTCAAACACTTTCAGGCAGCGACAGCATCTGTCTACAAACCAAATAGGAACAGCAACTGCTTAGCCACAAATCACAAGGTTCCTTGCTTAAATTTTATCTCTGACACATTAAAAACACCATTGACTGCGATCACACATCAAACTGAAGTATAATTTTAACCAGGGTTTGCCATGGTTCAATTTACACTGAGGACTATGCTACAAAACTTGGTTTACAAGATGGCTTCCCATAACATCTGACATTACGGCCACTTGGTCCTACAGCTTTTGTGAGAATCACTCTAAATTCCTGCATCTTTGGGTAGAGGCGATCAGCCAAGCACATTTCAATGTCTGCCCAGCAGTTTTAATTGAGTAGGGACTCAAACCAAGAGAAAAAATAAGGCCACAATACTTTTTTTTTTTTTTTGAGATAGCATCAATTTTCACCTCCTCCACTGAGCAGGCAACCTGCAGGTGAGTTTATGGCACCAGAAAAACAGCTTTGTGCAACCACTGAGCTATCTTGGTATTTGATTACTAAACTGGCTTGCCACAACTTTAGAGTGGGCACTGTGCCAGTCGCACACACATCATGAAAAGCTTTTGTTGCTTCCCTTCAAAGTAATCTTGAAACTGTGACAAAAATCACACTTTCTCATGACCCACCAGTGGTGAGAAAAAAAAATGCCACTCAAGTCAGATACAGCTCCCCTACAATTTAAACATCCCACTGGCTGCAAATAATGTGGGAAGATATTCAAAACTCTTTCACATAAAGAGGAACAAGATATATTTGGGATCTACTCCAATTCTAGGAAGCTTTTTTCAGAATTAAATTCTACTGCCGCCTTCTCCTAATAAACAAGTTGAGGAATGCGCTATAAGGCCATTGTGTTGATGGGTAAAGCTGCCGTCAGTTTTCCTCCAAACTGAAATTCCCTCCCTCAGATAAACTGGGAACAGTCCCAGAATGACTAGTTAGCATAAGGAGTGTAGTCACAACACGTTTCAAGATACCAGACCGGGGAAGGCTATCTGGAGGATTAGGAACACAAGAGCCGAAGGTTTTGCCTCATTTTCCTCCATATACAAGAGGAGGACGAGATTCAAAACTTCCTCTGTAGACAGCAAACTACAACATCTTTATGAATGCCTCAAGACACCAAACAATGGCTTGATCAAACCATTCTGCATTCTATGTACCAGTGTACAACATTAAAATCAAAATGTAATCCCAAGTCTGAGGCAAGCAGTAGTTTGAACAAATTACAGTTTGTGTATGTATGTTCTCATTAATCCAGGTCCTAACTTGTAGCAAAATTGCAAAAAATTTGCAAACTTTTTTGAAAAGGCAACTGGACTTTTATTATTAGGTGTTACAGGGAAACGTTTCAAGTTCTCTCCAGGAGTCTTTTATTAGGTACAAATTAATTAATATAAATTAATAATTTATATAATTTATAAATTAATATAATGAATATAAATTAGACTTTGTTAGCTTTGGACATTAATTGTAAAAATGATATGATGCTAATCAGAAACAGATGTTTCCAATTTCCTACTCTGAGACATACAGAGGATGGTGCACCCAAGGGAGACTATAGATAGATGAAGTGAGTCCAGCCTCTGGGCTATGCCATGATGGAACGATGCTCAGATCAAATCAACTTTTATTACAGCCTTTGGCCAGAGAGATGGAACAGTGCTCTGTAATAAAATAAATAGGCTTACATGCTAGAATCCTAACACGTGAAGGAGAAAACAATACAGGTCTT
This sequence comes from Acrochordus granulatus, assembly GCA_032468055.1. Classification (NCBI taxonomy): domain Eukaryota; kingdom Metazoa; phylum Chordata; class Lepidosauria; order Squamata; family Acrochordidae; genus Acrochordus; species Acrochordus granulatus. Next base: position 102,389 of record JANHZU010003392.1, read on the forward strand.
TTTCAAACATCTGATTTTTTATAGGAAGGAGCTATGATAATAATTTGGGCACAGCCTGACCAACTTAAGAAGAGCCAGCTAAGGAATGAATAGCTTGTAGCCGGCAACACCTCACTTTCACTGTTTTAGCATCTCAACTCTTGTGCTGAATTCAGTAGCAAAAATATCAAGTTTTTGCTTGTGCAATTTTATTTTCTTAAGGGAGGGGAAGGCCTTTAGGAGCCAAAGCACTACTACTAGTAGGCATTACTACTTTTAACATTTTCTCAATACAGTTTCAAATTATGTTACTATAGCCCTGTTGTTCTGATATGGCATAATGACTGCATAGTGCCAGGTTGTGTTTTTGAAATTTGGAGAGAAAAGATTAAAGATGGAAGTAAAATGGAATCTGCTGCTCTTATTCTCACCCATAATGTTGCTTCTGGTAATGGCACCACAGCACTGCAAAGCCTGTGGTGGCCCTCTAGAACAGTGTTTCTCAATCTTGCAAGTTTAAGGTGGGTGCACTTCAACTCCTAGAATTCTGGGAGTTGGTCCACCCACCTTAAACTTGCCAAGGTTGAGAAACACTGCTCTAGAAAGTTAGGAAGCTAAATTGCAATTCCTGATTTTCAAAGATTGGTCCCCTCTGAACTAAGTAAAACCACAAGTAAATCCACACCAAGGCTCAAAACACAAACTAAAAAAAGGGTTGAAACAAATAGATTGTTCACACCAATGGGGAATCAATTACTGTCCCATTCACAGCCACTCATTTAAAAAGAGTTTAGGACAACTGAATTAAAGAAGAAATTTTACAGGCTTTCCCACAGCATGCTTTAGCAGGTAGATGGCAAAGTGGATGTGAAGGTAGAACTCCAATTTCTGGGCAACAGCCTCCTGGTCTCGGACTGAGGAAGGGATGCGCTCCTCCCACAGTTCAAAGAAGACATCCTGATCTCCATCAGTAAAGGACATGAGCAGATCCTTCCAAAGAGACAAAAGAAAAGAGTTGTTACTTCTTTGGCGACTTATTTAAGTCAGTGTCAAAGTGGAAACATTTTATTTTACATCTTCCATTTCTGAACACCCACTTTGTTTTGGCCATAAACCAGTTTGGTCTAGTGGTTTAGGTGCTGGCCTAGGCAGAAGATGGTGAGCTGTAGCCTTGCCTTAGACAATCACCAGGAGACGGTGAGTTCTAGTCCTGCCTTAGGCATGGAAGCCAGTTGGGTGACTTTGGGCCAGTCACTCTCTCTCAGCCCAACCAACCTCACAGGATTGTGGGGAAAACTGGATGAGGAAGGAGTATCAGGTATGTTCACCATCCTGAGTTATTTATAAATAATAACAAAGGCAGGATAAAAATCAAATAAACCCCGCTCCTTGGTGTTAACAGTAATTAAGATAGCTGAAGGCATCTATCTAAAGGTACCATTGGATAAACAATCACAATAGTTACTCCACAGTTATTCTTGCTATTAGGCCATTCCTCCCCAATTTGTGCCCACTGATTATTGGGACTGACACCCAACAACTAATGGAGAACCCCAGTGTCTGAATGGTTGATTTGGGCTCTTTCAGGAAACAACTTGCAGCATTGAACTACCCATTCTTGGACCAAATAACAAGCTCTTTGGCATTAAGAACCTTACAGTTCTCTGCCAAGATGAGAGAAAAGGTCATTCCTTAAGGCGAACTGCTAGACTTCTTGGAAATGCAGAAGCACACTATAAAGGCAGTAGATTTTTCCTGATTTTTTTTGTAAGAAGATGCATTCAGAGACACTATGCCTAGAATATGGAGGCTTCATTTAGCTAACAAGACAAATTAGTGGGCCCATCAAATCAATGGTTCCAAATAAAAAACTGACAATAAATGTGAAGAGAAATGGACATCAAATGCACCATACAGAAAAATTAGCACAAGCAGCCTAGTTTCAGATTTAAATACTAATGTAAATATTCAAATACTAATCTGTTAATCAAATAACATTTGCAGAGACATGTGAGCACAATTTTCAGGAATTATAACAGATGTTGTTCTTCAACAATTTATTTTTATTTATTTTATTTATATGCCGCCGAAATCCGGAGACTCTTGGCGGCTGATAACACTAAAAACAATTCATTAAAAACATTTAAAAATTTAAAAAAAACTCACATTAAAATAAAATAAAAAACCCAGCAGACCAGCGAGGTGGGCTAAAAAGATTTCATGTATAAAAAATAATCCTGTTGTTTCTTCTTCCAAAGCAAATAAGTTAGGAATATGTAAATTTCATGTAAAAATAAAATAGGTGTCAAAGCTTCTAGTTATCATTTTAAAACAAAAATACCCAACACAGGCATACCCACCCACAAAGGAAACATTACCTGAATTATTAGTGCCTTGGAGTCTTTAATAGAATTGTCCCCTGTTTTGGGGAGTGGCTTCCCTTTTATTTTACATTCTTTTGTAAATGTTTTCACAGTATCTTCAAATTCTGCAAAGTCCAAATACTACAAAGGCAAGAAAGCAAAGGCAATGTAAGGCTCAAAGGATCAAACTTCATCAGTGCAGTTCTAATAAGCAGGTTTACTGAAGCTACTAGGTCACAAGAATTTTTCCAACTGCCCACCAAGCACCTGCACTCCCCAGATAAGGGTAACAGTCCTCACAAGGGGTTGGACCTTTGGTGTTTGCAATGCGTAGTGACTCCAGGATGATTCCCCTCTTAACCCCTGGCTCTGCCCTTACTTTTCCCACAGGAGAATCTGTAAAACATTTCCCATTAAAGAACATCAGCAAAGAATGATCACTGAAAACTTCCAGAGTTTCTCTGAGGTGAGAAAGGCTGCAGGACCTCAGGGGGAGATACTACTGCACAGAACAGCTAATGAAAATGCAGTTGCTATCATCCTTTAAAAAGGCCTTGAAGACCTAACTTTTCCCTTAGGTGCTGGGTCATGTCTCTGTATACCTGTGTAGTTAGCTCCAGGTTATCTCTGTTTTTATTGCATAGGATGTGTTTTTAAATTGTGAGCCACCTAGTGCCAATGACAAATTGGGCAGCCTATAGATCGGATTTACAAATACATTAGAGGCAAAGTGCTCAGTGCCAGCTTCCATCCCATTCAAGGCCTAGCTGTGCAAAGAGCAAGAACAAGCTCTTTAAAACCTGAGAGGGGCGCTCCACCCGAGGCTGGCAATGCAGATGCAGCTACTGCAGTAACTGTCAGGCTCCAAAAATCAAGAAAGACACACTGAGATTCTTCTAAGCAATTTATTTTATTGCTCCTCACCTATAGACAGAAATCTGGCCAAACTAAGACAGACTACTTGCACTATGAAACATATACTCTGGGAACTATTGAGGAGCTGCCCTCACCCTCATACACAAACTATTTAAACTGTGTTGTCTCTTGCTGCTCTAGAATGTATCCTCTCCCTCCTGGGAATATGGATAACATTCCATCACAATAACTATGCAATCCTGGGCGAGTATAGTGGACATGAAAGTCACACTGCTGTACTTGCTGGAGGCTGGTCCTATTGCTTGGCATGACAGAACTCCAGTGAGGTCTGGTCAGTCAGTTTGTTGGTTTATGAACAGAGCAAAAACACAGTAAAAGGAAATAAGAGAGGTTAGTCTTTAAGTCAGTATTTTCCATCCTCAACCTCTTAATACTCTGGGAGTTGAAGCCTGCACATCTTAAAATGGCTAAGGTTGGGAAACACTGTTCTAAGTGGTCATGGCCATGGGGCTGGATGATGCAGCTTGCATATCCTTGATACACATGATACACAAACATGTAGCTTTGGATCATTTTGCTCAAGAAATAAATGTAGAACTATAAGGTGTTGACTCATTTGTTTAATTGGGTTCATCTAGTTTTAAGACGTGGAGAACGGATCACAAGTTAAGTCATATTTAGGCAGAAATGTTGACAATTCAAAATGTTCACGAGCTTTTAAGCAGCATTATAATTTAATTTTAAATAATTATAGTTTCCAGGAGAAAATGATTTATTCCCTATGATGGTGAAACAATTTGCTGATAAACTGGTCAAATGTTTATGTATTAAAATGAGAAGTTGTGGATAACGGGTGAATTGCCAGATAATTGCAGAAATACAAATGTCTCTGTCAGTGCCCTTTCTGAAAGTCAAGCTTACCTCTTTCACCATTCCAAGTAGCTCTGCTTCATAAGCAAGTACATCCCCCATCATCAAATATTCTAGCAAGAGTAACCTGCAATATAATTAGAGTATGACTTACTGAACAGGCTTCTAAAATAAAGCATACCTGCTTTTGCAATACATATTTCAAAACTATTTTGCAAATCATTTAAATATTCTTCATATCAGAATCAGATATTTATAAGTGACACTGGACAGGCTGCATTCACACAACACCTTAACCAGGATACTGACGTAATTCATCACTCAAGTAAAAGAGGCCAAGTTCAAATTCCCAATTGCCCCCACAAAAACAAATACAGATAGTTCTAAACTTATAACCTTTCATTTAGTGACTTTTGAAGCTATGACAGTGCTGAAAAAATTGACTTACAACTAGCCCTCACATGTATGACCATCACAGAGTCCCCATGGTCATGTGATCAGAATTTGGATACTTGGCAACCAGCATATAATTACAATAGTTGCAGCATCCCTGGATCATGTTATCACCATCTGCAACCTTCCCAGCTGGCTTCTGAGGAAACCAGATTTGCTTAATATCCATGTGATTCACTTAACAACTATAGTGATTCTGTAAACAACTGCAGCAGAAAAGTCATTAAACTGGGTGCAACCCAACCATCTCACTTAGCAACAGAAGTTCCACTCCCAATTGTGGTCCTAAATCGAGGACCATCTGTAAAAAAACAAATGCTAACGGACTGATCAATTTCATAGAAATCTACCCATGGAGTGTTTCAACCAACTGATGGAATTTTCCATAGTGCTGTGAAAGCATACAAAGATTTGCAATTTCACACTACAAATGTAAGTTTAGTGGCCAAGACGTGATTTGAAAGCCCAAACCCTGATTTCCAAAGTGGAAACACCACTTGAAGGCCAAGTAGCTCTGGAAAGAGTGAGCAAAGGAAACTGAACTGATTTAATAAGTTATTTAATGGGATGAGTGAATGTAAATATATAAGTAAACAAATGCACATCAGGCTATGTATAGGACATGTCCCAAAGAATATGCTGCCTTTGTTTGCTCTATATGACTTCATACTGAGGTGTTTCCAGGAGCATTTTCTTCACCCTATTTCAATCCACCTTTGGAAAAGCTTTGTGAAACTTGAGTAATCCTCACTTTGTTAGGTTTTAGGAAATTACTGTATTAAAAATTGTTCAAAAAGGCTTTTGATGTATAAACACAGCCATTAATTACTTGTCTCTTGTTGTTGTCACTTGCATTTGTTAGATCTGGTATTTCTCGTGTTATTTTTATAATTTTAATTTTGGATTCATAACTGTGGATATAGTGTTATAATAGTGTTCTGTTACAAATTACTAAATGTAACTCACTGACAGTGGCAGGCTAAAATTAAATAGATAAATAAAATACTGTCTTCTTTTTCAAAAAAAACTATAGTATGGTAATCTTTGTTTAGTGTGTCTGACACAGGAGGGAGAGGTGGTTCTTTCCATTTGCCTCCTGCCCTAATTTTGTTCCCTGCTCGTGTTTCTTGGATTATTTATTTACTGTTCTAAGCAATTATTTCTTTCTGCACTATTTGAAATTCTTAGCAGTGCTGTCTGCCCTCTTTTGTTCCATGATTTCAAGAAGGCATTCAGTCTGCTCTCTTTCCTCAATTGGTAGATCAAGCTCGCATTTTAAAATGTGAGCAGTTTTGACTTCCTTGGGAAAAACTGCAGGTTTCTAAAAATAGTTTAAGAGGTTTTCTGATCTTGGAGGTGACTTGAATGCTCTTTTGGATCTAATGCCAGATTAACTCAAAGCTCCGTCATCACTAAGAAGTCTATTCCTGATCATACTGTTCACAAATTCCTCTTTGGGCATGAAGTAGAAGATTGTATGGTATCTGCTTAGTTCAACTGCTAGAAATCATCTATGCTGGCTGAGGAACTCCGGGAATGGCCCATCTTAGCCAAGGTTGGACACCCCAATCCACATTATTTTTCTAGATTTACTCTAGAAACCACTCAAGGACTGCTTACTTTCCTGCCTCTCTGACAGCACAAGACTTCCTAATAGCTCTGTAAAGCCCAACTAGGTGGCAGCATTTAGCCAGAACAGTACCGGCTGATCTAAAATGCTAAGCCAGGTCAGTCCTGCTTCATCCTGAAATGGGACACCCCAGAAAATGGGAAGCTGAAAAACCCTTAGAAAATGGCAAGAGCAAAATATACTGCCATAGTGATGC
>JANHZU010003393.1:32901-47416 GCA_032468055.1 Acrochordus granulatus
GCTTGGGAAGACTCCGGGAGGCAGTGCAAGACAGGGGAGCCTGGCGTAATGCAGTCCATGGGGTCGCGAAGAGTCGGGCATGACTGCGCGACTGAACAACAAAAGGATTCTCCTAAGGACTCACTGCTTTGCTTCCTTAAATTTATCTCTGCAACTCCTCTGCACCTACTGATTGATACTGGGAAAATAGGAAGCAGCTCATAACACTTTGTGTCTTCTGTGAGCAGAATTGGATGGGTTCTGTGGGCATCTCCAAGTGGATGAAAGCTATCTGAAAAAAATCACCTGATGCAGTTTCGCCATTCTTTTCTTTTCACTGCACTAACCCAGCCCTACTTCATCTTCTAGTATCTTTAGGCATAGCCTCCAGACATCTCTTAATTGTTGCAGTCAAAAAGTAATTGTTAATGTGATGAAAGAGCAAAATCACTTTCATTACACTTCATTAAAATCAGATTTAAATGTAAATGAAGTGGTATCAGTTTCTGATGTTATCCTGCTTTCATGCATCCACATAAAGGCCATTGGTGGTTCTCCATGGAGGAAAAATTCATCCCAGCTTTAACTCAAGCTTCTTTTTTAACACGGATAAGTTAATCATGGTGACATGTTTACCATTTTATGAGTTTGCCCACTACTCTAAACCATAAGCTAATCATCTAGGCTGATCTACCATGACAAGCTAAACAGCTGTCATCTAGATATGTAAAGAATCTGCAGTTATCCATTATGAGCATCATAGGTCTCAGGCTGAAAACCTCTGGTTTCATAGGTATGTTGTATGAAACCAACCATGATGGTTTAGAAATCATGGTTTTTGGCTTAGGATGTTGTATGTAATTGGCCTGTACTTTGTTCAGTAAACCATGGTTAAATTTATCATGATTTAGCACAAAATCAGAATGTAATGGCATTTTTTAAAAAAAATTCTGTCCTATTCTTAGAGATTTTATAATATTTGTAGTTTCTGGAAGGTTTGTTAATACCTGAGAAACTAAATTAAAAATGACTGTTCATGGAATTTAACTACAGTGAATACTGAAATAAGTTGTTGGCTTCTTGTCACAATAGCATGCCAGATGCATAATCCCTTTCCCCTCTCAATCTAGTTAGTTGCAGTATGATTGCTGCTAGGTATTCCCATGAGTCCTAAATAAATTAATTTCCCATGAGATGCAGGTTTCTGCTTTCTAATCTTTATATAATAGGTATGTTCCAAAGAAAATAATAATGATTTAATCTCTTCCTATGGTCTTACTAGTATCTGCTTCAAATCAGCATTTCTGAGACCTTCCTGGTAGGGAAGAAAGGTTAAAGCAATCTGCTAGTTTCAGTAAATAAATAATCAGGAGAAAATAGGCACTGTTTTAGCTAACATTCATATTTTATATATTGTAGTCTTAATTTATTTTTAGCTGTGCTGCAAGCCAAGAGCATTGAAATATTTGCTATGCACTATTAGTTACTGATCAGTAATTTAACCAACAGCATATATTAATCTTTTTATAAGTTTGCAGTCTGCATATTTTTAGTCTTTATCTTTTTCTCTTGCTCTGGTAGTGGTAATTAGTTAAAATGAAAATGATTCATAGTTATAGTATCTGCTACCCCAACTTGGTGAGGCTTAGTTCTAAGTAGATATCTCTAGAATTGCATTCTTCTAGCTAGAGAAATGGTAAACACTACTATGTTTCAATTCAGGTTTCATTATCAATTTTTCTTTGCTCAGTGACAAAATAAGCACACACACACAAACCCACTGGACATAGATGCAGAGTATTTTTTCTAAATCTGGTACTAGAAGTGAAATAACATGTAATTTCAATATAAAATCATGCTGAAATACCGCTGGCTGTGTACCCATCCCTGGCCAATATTAATATTCCGCTGTCATATGTTACGATCATAGATATGAAAAGAGGAAACTTTTTTTCTTATTCAGGAGATGGAGCTGAATTAGAGGAGGGCCACCATCTCTTACAGTGCCTGGAGCAGATCCTGTGGCAAGTGCCTTTCTACTTCTTGGGCTGGAAGATATGAGAATCAGAGAAGCAAATGTGGGGAAGAAAAACAGATTTCCCAAATGGTCATGCAGAAAAGAAAAGTGAGGGAAGATGTTCTGGATACCCGACATCCAATGGGGGAAGGAGCAAGGTACCATCTGCTCTCAAATTAGCCTACAATCCTGCTAAATTTTTCCTAGGAATAAATCCCTGGCATCTATCGAACCTGACTATGACATCAAGACTTCTGGCGTAAAGACGCAAAAGCATATTCACCCGGCCTAATTAGAAAGCAAGGGTTCATTAATTGCGAACCTACGTTCTTGCTATTTATCTTCCCAGAGAGATCTAATGAATGTCTTCAACTCAATACAAAGTTGTTGGTTCTCTCATGAGCATGCATGGTTCCTGGCAAGTAGTTGATACAATGCGGATATTCCTACACAAGATGTAATAAATCACATTAGATTAGCCATCTCATATTAGCATCAGAGGACGAACAAAGTGGAATATTCCCCTTCCTATAAGTAAGAAAACGTAAGGTTAAAGAGAGCTTCCTCTTGATCTTTTACTGAAATTGTAGTAACGTAAGGTGACAACTATCCCTATAAACCCAAAACAAATATATAAAAATCCCATGAAAAAAAGTTCCTTAATCTTATTAGATTGTGGAAAATAGAGATTAAAAAAAATACCATTTTTTTCCTTTCTAGAACCATGTGCTTCCTAATGAAGGGATGTCTAACAATGATTTAAGATACCTGATATTAATTTATAACATGGGAATGAAAGCTAAATAATTCCCATTTTATAAATTTAAGGAGGAAACTCCCTACTAAAAATATCCATCAATTTTTCTTCAATCTTTTGTGGAAAAGAGTCACTTAACTATTGGAAAAAAAGTAAAACCTCCCTTGGATTTCTCAGCAGATTTCTCCATCAGCAATACAGAACTGTTTTTAGAGTTGATTCACTTTTAAGCAACCATTCCAAATGTAGGTTTTAACATTTCCTTCTTTTCCCATTCTGGTGCTTTTGCTTTTCCATGTGCTATTTGCATCATGCTTTTGTAATCTGCATTGGCTAGTCAGCCTTCTAATTGGAGCAACACATCAATAATTGAATTGGCCAAGAGCAATGGCCATAGTGTGCAGATTAAGAAGTGTACACCAGCCAGAGATTTCTACAAAAAAAGGAGAAATAATGAAAGCAGAATTCCCTCATCATGATATAATAGTCAAGATATAAAATGAGGTGCAGTGGCACAGTGGATTAGTGCCGCCAGTTATGTCGACCAGAAACGGCTGGCATGCTGGCAGGTTCGGTCTGCAGCTCCGCATGACGGGGTGAGCTCCCGTCACTTTGCCTCAGCTTCTGCCCACCTGGCAGTTCGAAAACACGTAAAAACTGGCGAGTAGAAAAATTGGGTACCACTTCGGTGGGAACTGGCTGGCTGTGGCGGGACGGGAGGGGCAGGTGGCGAGAGGGCGAGTGGTGAGGAGTTGAGCAGCGAGGTGGAAGCAGCCCACCCTCCTGCCAGGGGCCGGAGCAGGAACTACGGAGATGCCCAGATGCAACATCGCCGGCCAGTTGTATTTATACAATTACACAATTGTATAAATATCTAATCTATGTAAGCCGCCAAGAGTCTTCGGAAATTGGCGGCATAGAAATGTGTAAAATGAATAAATATAATTAGCCCTCCTGGAATATACAAAAGTGTACACACATGTAAAAGGGGCGGAGCTTGCATCGGGATGCCTCATTTTGATGAAAACAATGGATCCTGTGAATATCTCTGAATTCCCAGCATCACTTTGGATATCTAAAGAGATGTGAACACTGAAGTACATGATCTGAGAGATGAACTGTTAAATTTTTTTGTAAATTTTTAAGCAGAAAAGAACAAGTGACTTGCTGGATTGAACCAACAAAGCACATATCCCAGCATTCTCTGACATATAGTTGGCCACAAAGTGGTCAGCCCAACTCCCTAAAACACCATAAAGATGATTACAGACCATTCCTTTACAATTGCTCTCCACAAATGGTATTAAAACCAATCAGCCCATGAGGTGGTAAATGGCCACCAAGCCTAATAGCCATTGACAGTTTGATATTCAGCAAATATGTCCATTCATCTTTAAATTACCTATGAAAAGATCTCATGATAGCAAATTTATTTATTTAATTACTATAGCTGCCCATCTGAATCCAGTTAATTCTGGGTGGTGACCAATTCTAAAACAATTTAAAAAGTTAAAAACAGTACAAAATAAATACTGAATATACAACAGATGAAAAAACCTGTCAGTGTAGCTAAAAAATAAATATATGCAACAGCTGAAAAAATTGTCAGTATAGCTAAAATTGGGGCCTTTAGATAACCTATTATCAGATTCTAATTGATTTCATTTTCAATATTTATTTATAAGGCTATCCACATTTAATGTTCCTTTCTCAGCAATGAAAATACAAACAATATTTCTATGCATTTTTTTCCTCCCAAAATACAGGAGCTGTGACATACTATAAAATTAATGAACTTCTAAGTGGGATAATCTCATAATGTTCCTACAAATATATGGCTTCTGCAGAATGCCAATTTTTAGCAGGACAGACATCCACTCATTTATCTTTAGCTGAGATGACCTTGTTCACAGGGAAACCATGACACCTCTTGGTTCAGAATGTTTACTTTCAGATGTCCATGACTCTGAAAGTCATAATGAAAGTTATTTATTAAACATTTACCTCTTAAAAGGGATCAGAAACAAATTACTTCTCAGGATTTTTCTGCTTCAAAAAAGCCACCTGTAGCTTCCTACAGAAATGCTATTTCTACCTTTGGACTCTTGTCACGAAAGGCATAAGATGGGTTTGTACATCTCACTATGCCACAAATGTGTTTAGCTATAGATTACTGAGTAGCCACAACTGACTTTGATGACACCATACACTAAGCAACAATAGTACAGCACTGTTTGAAAACTGCTGCTTTGTTGATATGTACAAAAGGATTTCATGATTGTTGGATATACAGTATGGGGGAAATGGATTTCCTTTTCTCTCCTTTCATTTGAAAAATGAACAGTGATAGGCAGGAAACAAGCAATCAGACTATTATATGAAAAAAGTAAACCTCTGATCCAGAATGGATAAACACCCTCAGGACTCCATTTGTGGCCCCCAAGTATGTGGGACTGCAGCATCAAAACTGCGGTCAAAATGGCACTAAGCTTTTTGGATTATGGTGATGAAGATGATTTAAATGGGGATACCTGTGGTTTGCTTCTGAGAGGCTTCCTGCTTCCATATCCATCCATAACCCTTCCCCCAAAATTGAAAAGAAAAGTAGACCTCATAGATGTTCTGGAAAGCTCAGAAGGATGTCAGGCTCAGTTGCAGCCCCAGATCAACAAGATAGACAATAACGCAGCCTGATGGAGACCGGACATTTGTAGATTGGATTAATCCTTTAGATGGGAAACTGATAAAAATGAGAAAGGATTAAATATGTAGAATTAAATCAGAACTGGGGCATTTTGTCTCATCTGAAAGGAGCCTCTAAGAAAAGAGGTCAACTTCTCCACTCAGTGAAAGAGATTCATTCATTTCTACATGAGCATTGCTTTATTGCTGTTTCTGAGTGAGTTAGAAAACAGTTAAAAGTGAATAAAAAATTGGTCACATAGATCTTAGTGGGTTTTCTTGGAGTTACATAGAAAATAAGATGAACCCACATCATCATATCAAGACTTAATATTCTTCCTGGGAGAACATTAAATATATGAACAATCGAACAACAGGAAGCCCAAATTCCCGATACACAAACAGGATTTTAATGTTGTGCTATTTGTTTTTATGATAGGTTTCTATTGAAACTATTGGTACTGAGCATGTTCTGCTAGGTGGACAAAACAAACATTTGTAATAGGGTTGCATGAACATCCTAGCATTCAGCTCAAAACTTAGATTTCCCAAGCATTTTCTTAAGAAAAAAGTCATTTAATCCCACTGCATTTAATCCCAGTGTACTCATCATAGGTGACACCAATTTCTATTTTGAAAAGGCAGCTTGGAGAAAGACTTGGAGGTGGGATGCAAGAAACCTACAGGAAGTGGCCACCTTGGTTCCATTCCCAGTTGTTCAAGCAAAAGGTGGCTTCAAAGCAGCATCTCTCTGCTATGACTCTTTGCTCCAGCCATAATCGTTTAATCTCTTCAACACAGCTAATCTTTTTTCGTGCCCTGTAGATATTGCCACCTCTTGTCTTCCTTCCAATCATTAGAAATATATTTAGCTAAAAAGAAAATGTATTTAGAAATGTATTTAGCTAAAAAAAAGATATGAGGCAATATCTAAGCATTTTGAATTTACCCATGGTACCTCTTTGGAGGGTAGAATTAAAAAATAAAATAGGAAGGAAACAGAAGGAGAAATGTTCTGGTCCAGTATGCAGTATTTTTCTTCTTCTTCCACAATTCCATTTCTCTTGAACAGTAGGCATTTGAAGAACGGAGAGGAAATGGAAGATCGATCGATCAATCGATCGATAGATAGGCAGGCAGGCAGGCAGAGACAATGGACTACTGAAAAATACTAGACATCACAGTAGGTCATTTATTACAATAGAAAAGAATATTTATAGCTTAGGGTTAAATTGTGGAGTTCTAGATGCTCTCTGAGTTGACAGTTTTTCTGTAGATGTTTAATTACCTAACTAGGTAACATCATCAGCACACCTTTAGTTATTGCATGGCTGAGAGACTGCCTGGTAATTTCAGGATGTAAGGTAAAATGAGAAGAATGGATAATGACTATCAAAAGATTGTGAAGTGCTTCCATAGCATTCCTAAGGAAATGGCATGGATGCTTTTTCTTTTCTTACACTCAGTCATGTCTGATTCTTAGAGACTTCCTGGATAAATCTCTGAAAGATTGTTTGGCAATTTTTTAAGAAGTGGTTTGCCATTGCCTCCTTCCCAGGGCTGAGAGAAACTGACTGGCTTTGTGCCTAAGGTGAAGGCTAGAACACATAGTCTCCAGGTTTCCAGCTTAATGCCTTAGTTAAGTAGCTGTCATATGAATGCAAATGAGTCAAGCCTGTTTCCAAGAAGTCTTTAATTTCTTATTACTTCCAAGTTTCATATGAAAGTGGTAGAAATATGCATTTTCTTAATTCTCCCTAACGCAGAGGCAGCCTGGATATCTCTCTGCAGGTGGTTTCTTTACATAAAAGTGCATCCAATCATAGAAGAGTACACCTGTGTACTTACAGATATACCTAAAATATCAGCCTTTTGCCTACAAAATGAATTATTAAATTCATCCATATTTTAATTTCATCCAAAAAGGGAAGGCAGAAAAACAAGTTTGATGAAATGCAACTCAGTTGATTCAATGGATACTCTTTTTACCTCCTTTACTACTTCCTGGTGGTGTTTGTAAATTCAATCTATTCCAGGTCACCATCCCAGGTAATTTTGTGTTGCATGTTATAAGTTAGTCATATTCAATATTATTTTTAATTCTGATTTTGAAGCCAAAGTAGGAAACTTTTAGAAGTGAAGAGGAAAACATAATATTAATATAAATGTTTATGTGAGCATGAACATTTGTTCAGGCTACAGCTCTGGACGGATGTGTGAGAAAAGCAGTCTTTTTAAAAAGAGATATTAATGGTTTGACCTGGCATCTCCTACCTTAAACCCTAAATCCCCTGCCTGTCCTTAGAACACTTGATTGTCTCTAATTTTCCTGTGTTCACAGCCTCTTATTGAATATAATTATTTTTAAAGCCTTGAAACTTGACAAGTAAATATGAATATGGAACTTTGACCATCTTCTCTTAGCATGGTGAATGTTGTTAAAACATAGGCTTAATCTCTATTAGCAACAGAAAAATCATTTTCATTTTCTCAACCGGCATAGCTAGCATTTTAAAGAAACAATTTGCAGTTTACATGAGAAGAACTTATGTCAGTTGCTTGCTGGATCATCCATGAGAATAGGTGAGACTAACTCATACATTAATGAAGGAACCAAAAGAATAAGAGGTCCCTGCAGTGAGTAATGAATATTTTGCCGTCATATCCTTCAGATAAATATTCTACAATATTTTATCATAACAGATGCCTCAAGATGTATCTGCATGATACGCACATGAACAACTTTCAGATTGTTCAGTACACTTTTCTCTTAATCACCAAGATTAGAACAGAAGATTAAAAATAAAGATGTTGTCATCACTTGTTCAGAAACACACAACCCCCTCCAACATTGTCAAAGTGACATCTGTCTCCTGTGGATGAACACATGCTGAGTAGCAAAGTTGGAAGAAGAGAATCTCCATGCATATATGTGCATACGTACCATAGCTTCTATGTGAGCCAGAGAAAAAAATATCCTCTCAGCAATGTTCATCAGTTGGAGGATTATCAAGATATTTGCATAATGAGCATTCCAGATTGTACATCAAGCAAGGAGGACTAAAAAAGGAGTTGGAGGAATGCTAAAATTAAGAACTGACTTTTCTTTAGCAACTCTTCCCTGATGAGCAACATCTAAAAAACAGGTCACATAGCAGCCACGATAAAAGAAGTTGGAAAGTGTGGAAGATGGAGACAGATACAGATACTTTATTGGCCAAGCATGGTAAGACACACAAGGAATTTGTACAGCATCTCTCAGTGTACTTGTAAGATAATAGTAATAAAATAATAACATAGACATAAATTAGAAAGTTGCTTACTTACAAGTAGAAGGTTAAGAGACCCCTGCAGGTGCCAGGATGTGGATAACAAAGGTCTAAGCACTACATGGTGCTACTGCGGTATTCCTTCAAAGCTAAGTGTTAACTTACTGGTTGTAGCACAGAAATGGATGAAACTATCTAAATGTTTGTCAGTGTAGTACTACAATGCAATCTTACTTTTGGAGTCCTTGGCGCTCCCTGAGCTATACTACTAACTATACTACATTATACAATGTATTATATTATATAGTATAGCTAACTACTCACTATACTATATATTACTGTGAGACATGCTACCTTTCTCTGTATTTCCTTGTATCTAGATATGCTTAACCCTCTACATATGCTTAACCATGTGCTTAAGATTAAGATCTTGCCGAAAGAAAAGTTGCCAAACTTGTTCTTTGTGTGCTTGACTCTTTTGTTGTGAGCATGCCTCTGAGTCAGTGTGGTGGCAACTGCCTGAACAAGTAACTGTGATTTTCTTGCCAAGATTTTTGGAAGTGGTTTGCTCTTGCCTGCTTCCTACAGCTGAAAAGAGAGTGGAGCAAGTAATCTGGCTGACTTCATGCCTAAAACTCATGCTGTCCCAGGCTCTTGCCTGGTGCTTTATTAACTATACCAAACCCGAATGTCACTAATTAGGTGACTAAGAAGGGAAAAGAGTTTCTCCAAGAAAAGCAAAGTGCAACATAAAGAGATCAAGACACAACACAATCTAACATCATGTTCCACCATTATTTGCCATTTCCTATTCTTAATCCCATACAAATCTCAAATATAGCCAAGCTGCAACTGTCTGTCTGTCATTATCCTTTAAGTTTAGTACGGGGTTCACAATTCATACTGAATAGTCCACAGACCTGTGAAGTTCATTTTGAACACCATGGAAGGTCAGAAATAATGGGGCAAGCTAATTTCCAGGGAGACTTGTCGATAATTATTCATCTACACCTTAATAAACCTCTGATAAGGAATTCCAGGCTTCCTAAAAAACCTATTTGAAAGCCTCTGCTAATGACAGAGCCTCTGTTTAAGAAGAATGTACTCTCTTCTCCAGCCTTTCTACCCAAAGCAGCAATCAGAATTTAATTCACTTGAAGAGTCTTACAAAAGTATCAGATTCTCAAGAAGACACTTTGTCCTCTTTCCAACTTAGTAAAAGATCCACAAAGCTGAGTTGTACATTCTTGATTTTAGTACTGCTGAACTTGAATTGAATAAATCAGGCCTTCAAGACTTTGATTCACTTTGTTTCTAATTATAGCCATTGCAACTATAAACACCACCAATAAAATAATAACAATAGACCAAGATGCCAAACTTTAGATGTACTGTGATGCTCACTACCTTCCTAAGGCTTTGCTGGCAACATTAACAGAAATCTTCTCCGTATCAATGGAAAGCGAAATAAAGGAAAAGCCTGTCCCCTTAAGAAAAGTGGTTAAAATTATTCATTCGATTTATATTAACCAGCTTCCCCAGCATTACTGAATGACAAAACATTTAATGGATTTAAATAGAATAGGAAAAGTACAGAAGGAAAAATGATATATTACTCTTATTTCCCAGAATATGGGCAAGTCCTTTAGCCTGTGGCTACTAGAACCTGTGCCTGGTTCTACCAGCATGAGTTCTTGACAACTCATGCTGGTAGAACCGCTTTAAGGTTCTAAGACCGTGGCAACTTTAAGATGTGTGGACTTCAACTCATTTGTCAAGGTTGGACAACATTTTCATTTAATTGCATTAGAATCATTTTCAATTTCTTTTTCTCCACTATTTATTTCTCCAGTGGAGTCCAAAGTCTAGCAACATGGATGTCTATGAAAACTCAAAACACTTAAATGGTTCTTCAGATAGATTAGAATCCCTCAAAATTGCCCACACTAAATAAAATCTGCATAAGGAAAATCCCACCATATTAAATCAAAGCCCAACATTTTGTTTTTGGACAGCCAATGAGCTACAGAACAAGAGTATTACAAAAGTCCCCATTTGCATTAGCTAGTTTTAAAGTTGTATCTTTGATATTGGGGAAAATATGTTGTCACTGCAGCCAGTACTAAGTGATAGTGAGCCTTATCATCTATGAATTTGTCTAATTTCACTTCAAAAGTACTTGAATGCTATTGAATGATTCATTTGGGCATTTGAATGGTCTGCTTCAAATAAAACTATATTAAGACCTTATTCTCTGTTGAAGCTTGGTCTGCTTGGAACGTGACTTAAAAGATTGAAGTGAATGTTATGTACACGGTCATCTTTATTCTTTGCTTTTAAGATTCTAGTCACTATAGGATTCAAAGAAGCAACCTTTTTTCTAAGATGAGCCCTTCATTATCTTGTGACAGTAAAGTTTGTAGCTTACCTATACAGTATGCACAGTATCACATCTCTTCTGAATGTCCTCCCATTCATCTGTATTGGATGTTAGTGGGTTGTAGTGTGTCAAGTGTAAACTTTACGACACATGTTCTCTAGCTTGTTAGGACTAGTAAATTTTCAGTTTTATATCTCCTCATCCAAAGCTTTGGCAAGCATGTGGCATTTTGGTGAGGTGGGGCGGGGAAGTATCTGATTCAGCTTTGACTCCTGGTAATTATATGGACAAATCCATGCAGTTTCCTTGGTATCATTTTTCAGAAGTGTTTGCCATTGCTTTCTTTTCTTAGGGCTGAGAAAAAGTGAATGGGCCAAAGTCGCCCAGCTGCCTTTGTGTCTAAGGCCAGAGTAGAATTTAGTCTCCTAGTTCCTAATCTGGTACCTTTAACCACTCTACCACTGTAAGAAAACCAAACATTTTTTTGAAATAATCTAAGTTGGTTGGGAAAATATCAGTGTGTTTTATCAATGAAGTGATAGTCAATTAGAGGTTAAAGGAAGAAGAATGGAAGATTAGATAGGTTTAATCAACAATTTTGAACAAGAATATTATAAGGGTTTAAGATGAATGGATTTTAGATGAGCTGGTATTATTAAAGAGCAGAAGAGTAATAATCTATATTCATATAATAATATAGTACAAGTGCAGACTGGATGACATGTATATAGTTTTCATTTTATTTTAGAAAGAATGACAATGGGGTCTTGAAAGGGCTTATTCAAATCAATTTAATCAAAGATATAAGAGCCAATAAATAGCATCACATTTTGATTAACAGTAAATAGCAACTATGAAACTGTAACTAGTCTGGGCTGAAATATTTTTGAAGTTATATCCCATTCATAACAGTTATGGGAAATGAGAACTTTATAAATAATTTGGGAAGTATGTATTTTCTGGATTAAGTATATAACATATATAGACTTTTGTAATCCAATATGAAATATTATAAAATAGCTACTAAATTAATTTGCAGTTAATTATTAGTAGCAAATTATGAATGAATTAAAGAATAGATAAATTCAAGAGGGATATTAAAAGCTTTATGAATTCTAGCAAAACATCCCAATATCAAAGAAACTAGAAAATACCTGGGAATACATTTCTCAGCAGTACTTAATGTTCCCATCTAAGTTTTATTATGTTTTAATTACAATACTAGAGACCATTTCAAATGTCATATGGGCTGAGACCTGAAAACTTAAATTTAACATCTCATTTATGTAAGTGAAAAATAGTTTGGATGGGAATCACTAATACTTTTTTTACAGCACATTCCTTGCTGAATTGTTATATTAAAGGTCAATGACACCAAAGACATGAACATAAAATGAAATGCTGATGCAGTTCAACCACTGAAGTGAAGTACCTCCATTATTCAATGAAAGGTCAGAAGAAATTGCAAAGCATCAGTGAAAGCCACAAAGATTGGGCTGAACAAGAGAAGATATAGAAGGCAACACAACCTTTTGTGATAAACAGTTCAGGGTATCGACTCCTCCTCCGTTACTATATGGCAAAAAGCTACCAATAACAGAATCTTCTCACAAACATTCTTCAAAATGTGGTGTCTGTATAATATGAGACTGAATAGGGCAATTTTTTTCCTGCCTTCTGTTTAAACTACTGAACCTAGAAAATAACCGATTATAAAATGACAACCCCCAGATATGCCATTGATAAATATTTTAAGGTAAAAAGTTTTAACTGATAAAGTCAAAAATTACTCTAGTCCAGAGGTATTCAGCCTTGGCAATTTTAAGATGTGTGGATTTGAACTCCCAGAATTCTTCAGCCTGATATGCTATGCTGAACATGTTGGACATGCCTTCTCTAATCCCTTGTCCTATTTATCAGAGGAGCCAACCAGATGTCCCTAAGCTCACAAGCAGAACCTGACCCCAATACAGTAATATTCTTTTGCTCATTCTCACCAGCAACTGTTATTAAAAGGTACTGTATAAGGAAAAATACAATAGGAAGAGGAAAAGCAAGAACATATTTTAGTGGATATTAAATGTAGTCTTTTATAGAACATAAACAACTATTACATGTGAGGCATTTGCAAGAGAAGGGAGCAGCTAGTAGCGTTTTGTTGACACTACTCCTGGAAATGACCTCAGTGAGTATGTATGTCAATGATTTCTATAGCCACTCAACTCAACCAATGATTCTTGGTGCTTTTAGTTCCAAAAGTATAAAAACAAAACAATAAAAACTTCTAAAATAAATGGATGTTTAATATAAATGAAAGTTTATAAATAATCAATGTTTAAAATGCAAACTTTTCTAGAACTTAAGGATTGAAAGTATTCTAAGTTATGCCAACTAATGCATTTTATTGATTTTACTTGCTGGTTTTGCTCATGAATGGTGAATGCAAGGAGCTATATGAGGTAACTGACACAGTGCCTCCTGAACTATCATATCCTTAGCTTCTAGAATTAAAAACTCTTTTATCTATGAAAGGTTTAAAAATAACTTTTAAATAATGGAATGGCAACAGTAATTTCTACAAAACACCTGCCAACCAGCAACAAATTTTAAGAATAGACTTCCAAAGGAACCAAAGCTCTAATACGTAGATTTACTGAAGCAAAAGTTTATGAAACTATTCCAGCAACTGCTGTATATTACCAAAGAGCTCTCTTTATACAGATATTCTTATGATTCTTTCTATTGAACACAAAATATAACAGGCTGAAAGCCACTGTCTTATATGGAAGAGCTATTTTACACTTGTCTCTTGATTTGGTAATGGATTCGCCTGTTTATTGTTATTATTATTATTGTACAAGAAGATACTCTCACAATACTGCTTGTACAGCACAGGCATTTCTTAATAAGATATTAAGATTTCTTTCTTCTGAGAGAGAAGACTGACAGGGGAAATAGTACACTTATCTGAGACAGAAGGCGACTGTCTAAACTCTGGAAAAGTAATTTAACTGTCCCTTTCTAACCCACTAACAGCATGTACAATTGCTTTTGCAAAACCTTAAGAAAACTGTGCTATTGCATATAAATGATTTAGGAGTATTTACTCCCTTATCAAGGCAATCTTTTAACAACAAAAAAATCCTCACTATTTTCTGTAAAATATATCCAGAGGGTTTACAACATATGCAAATTAAATATAGATACAGATATAAAATGTCTTTTTTATCTCCCTCTGTGACACATATGGAAGATGATATAAATACATGGAAGTTATTTTCAGAAGAAAAATGCTGCTGTTATCAAACATCAGCAAGAATATTCTTCCATTTTTACTTGCACTTGAATAAAAAAAGGTCTTTTATCTTAATAATTATAACTCCAAGACAGACAGACATTTCAAAAAGAAATTAGCTTTTACAAAATTAACA
>JANHZU010003393.1:92727-105276 GCA_032468055.1 Acrochordus granulatus
AAGGGAAGAGGAGAAGGGGACGGCAGAGGATGAGATGGATGAATAGCATAGTCAGTGTGATGGGTGTGAGCTTGGGAAGACTCCGGGAGGCAGTGCAAGACAGGGGGGCCTGGTGCAATGCAATCCATGGGGTTGCGAAGAGTCAGACATGACTGCACGACTGAACAAAAAAAAATGCTTCTGAGAATGACATATGGGCATAAACAAAGAGGCGACTACGATCTGGTTTGTTAGCCTCTTATAGCAATCTGGGGGCTACTCGTCTGCAACACAGATATATTTGACAAATGCAAAGAAACTAATGAATTCCTCCTCTCAAAATTGACTGCTTTTTTTAATCAACAGTGGTACAATATAATGATATATAACTGCTGTCAACGGTTAAGTCCTATCTAGACCTGCCCTATAACCTGATGCTCCCCATTTTGCAGAAATAAATGGGAAGGAAGCAGAAGCTCAGTTCAGGTGTAGATCCCACCAGGCTTAGTGCCATGAAGTGTGGCGAGAAACAGCTACCATACAGGTAGTTCTTGGTTAACAATTATTTGTTCAGTGACTGTTCAAAGTTACCCATGTGTTGAATGAACAGCACTTAACATCGGTCTTTGAAGTTTTATAGCTGTTGCCACATCCCAGAAATCATGTGATCAAAATTAGGGTGCTTGGCAGCCCATCTGCATTTTTGACTCCATGATCTTCTCATCTCCTATTCCCTCCATCTCTGCCCTTGAAACTACCCTGCACAGAGGCACTCCTCAGTGGCAGCAGATGCACCAGAGGCACTGGAAATGAAATAGAGGTTCAGGGCTGACACTGAAGTACAGGCCCAATGCCAAGGAGTGCCACCTGAAGTCCTGCACCATAGCCAGTCACCCCCATCTCCCTGTGCTCCATAGAATCTGCCACCCCCAGCTGATCTTTGCCTTCTTCCTACATTGATGACTACATGCACCTGCCCTGACCCTCTCTTAAGCAACTGTTGCCTGCGTCAAGCCTTCTTTCTGAAGCTATGCATGCTTCTCTCCAGATCATGTGTCCCCTTCCTTTGGAGCAAAGGTGGTACGGGCTGTTTGGCACACTGCAATGGGGCACTGGAGTGGCTGGCCACAGCATGGGGTTTGAGGCAGTACTCCTGGGCAACAGTGGCAATACTGGTGGCACTGGGCTGGAATAGAAGCCTGGAGATGGTGGTGATGACAGCTTGCTGAGATTGCTGAGAGCTCAGGCTTCTATTTCAGCTCCTCTGCCATTAATACTGAGGAGTGCCACTGTGCAAGATGGCAGACATGTGGTATGTAAACAGGCAGGTACAGCAAGTTCAAAAGAAGGCAGAGGAAATGGTCCTTTTCCTTACTGAGTCTCAGGATTGGGAGGGACTAAGTCAGGAAACTTGGATTGGATTTTGAATCGGGATGGATCCAAAACTGAAATTTTGAATCAGGAGGGATCCTTGCCCAACAAGTGAGATCTGACCTCAACAGGGACTGTTGTGAATTCCATCACTAAGCGATGTGGTCACATGATGTCACATTTTACAACTGCATCATTTACTGATGGAAATTCTGGTCCTAATTACCATCATTAACCAACCACCTGTATGTTGCCTTTGAAAAATAATGAAACATATTCATGATCAATGAGTTTATCAATAGTTAAGTAGAATTTACTGATCCTAAAGCAGGATACTTAAATGCCAGATGCAAGGGATAAATAGGAATAGTTGATCCCCTCATTGAGAGTTTCCAAAGACAAAGTAGATAATTAGAGAATGCTGGACTATACGGTCAGTAGATGGCCAGCAGGGATCCTCTTACAACACAAGCATATCCTTCATTAGCAATCTAATACCACTCACACACTGCAAATCATTCTCTTTCCTTACTGTTGCATTTTTCACAGAGTTCTCCTTCCTTCTGCTTAAAAAAACATGATTTTGTATTATTTTAGTCTTACAAGCTTGCACACAGGGTTGCAGATGCACTTTCAAAGAATCCCAATAGAATAGATGTCCATGGATACCTGCTGGCTCCACTACTCCTATGGAGGAAGTCTGCCTGATTCTGAAGTCAAAGCTTCCCCATGGAGAAAATGGAAGCTATGCAATTTCTAAAATGATACCAAGCACCTGTAATGCAGGGTTTCTTTCTTTGTTCATCTCATACACCTGCACATGTAACACACAGAGAGGAAGTTGTATGACCATAATGATTTGCATTACAACCCATATTTTCCAAAAGTTCAAGCAGATTATTTAAGAGTATCCTTTATTTTACCCTCCCAAGCAACAACAGCCCATCCTCTTGAAAGTAAGTTACTGACCCAAAGCCATCCAGTGAGCTATATAGTTAAGAAGGAACTACAGCTCCATTTCATCACCCTATGTACAACTCCTTAACCAACATGTTATAGTATCTGTATTATCACACTTGCCTGACTGATGCACAAGACGCACATTTGATTTCAGGCACCGCCAACAAATAATTGGACCCATTTAATCACACCCTACCATTGTAATAGCTCTTTGCTTTGGTGGCTAAAGAAGTCACCTTTCACCCAAGAATTATTGTTTTAACTTTACCAATTCAATTTTTGCGTATTGGAATTATAGCCCTATGATAAGTTTATGAGGAATTTATAGGAATCCAGTGTTTCTTTTCACGGTACCCAGTGATGACATTTTCCAATACCTTTAGAAAAAGAAAAGCAACGATGGAGGAGCGGCTAACTTCCACATATTTGCAGCACTTTTAATCTGTTCACCATTTTTCGAAATACTTAATTGGAGCCTTTGACATATGTTTGTGTCAATTTGCTGGCAAAAAAAAGTACTAAAACTTACAGGGAGTAGAAAATGTGGAATAAAAAATCTATCTTTCATTTCCTGGTTCTTCCAACAGCAAATTCAATTCTGTGGTCCGTAATTCTAAAAAAATCTGCAGCTGTTTAGACAATGGCTCCCAAATGTGCCTCCTGTTCTAAATACTGAAGCCACAAACCAAGTCAAAGCAGTATGCGGGGAAAAAATAATTTTCAAAAGAAGTTGCACTTGACTGGTGATACAAAAGGCTAACAGACACCACTGCACAACTCAAGTGAATACACCCAATAAGCGATTCAGAAATTATTATCTAAAAGAACTATTCCTCAATTGATTTAAGGTACAAATCAGGAGCAGGAGAGAAAGGGTAAAAGAAAATTGACATCAAGGACTGTCTCTCTTTTACAATTTCTCAAAAACCTTAATATAATTAGGCTTTGACATGATCAAAGATACAGAATGAATGAAAGTGGATAGCACAAGGTATTATCAGAGAGAGATATGGTTGAAATTCTGATGAAAAATAGCCACTGTGTTCCTTAAAGATAATGGAATTAAAAGTTCTCTTCAATAAAAATGTTTAAAACCTTAAAGATCAGTGTAATTAGAATGGCAATACATCAATTTTATGATCAGTCACCCAGTGAGGTTTCAACCAAAAACTCTTTTTTTCTAATTGAGTGACTGAACAATTTTGGGGATCTCACAAAGCTCATGAAATCTTTGCATATGCACAGCTGGGCTCAGTGCCTTTATTACAATTTCTCGATTAATACACTGGCTTGCTTCAATACTAGTATTAAGCATAGAATAAAAACCCATCTTCCAGTCCCTCTTAGCTTATACAAAATACCTGAAACAGAGCCCCTATTTCTGATTTACGGTCTAAAATCTATTATATTGTTTAAGAGTATTTCAGTATTTGCCTTCTTTGACAAAGTATAGAGTTTCATTAGAATTTTCACACTTCTGTTTTGAGTCCTCAAGGCAAAATATTATTTAAAACCTTGTACCAATTTATAAACTTCACAACAATAAAATTAACAGGAAAAAATAATTATAAAAAGAAGGAGGAGGAGGAGGAAGTATAGGAGGAGGGGAGAGGAGGAGGGGAGGGGGTGATGGCAGCAGGATTAAAATTTACTTGTGATCCCTGTAAACATAATAATTTATGCAGAGTGCTTTCCCACACAAATTCAATCAAGAAATAGCCCTATATATTTTTCTTCTCATCTTTCTCAGCCATTATCTGCATCTTCTACAAAGAATGAATGTGGGAAAAATGATCCAAGAGATGGATTTGAGAGTAACTGCAAATATTGGTTGGCTGACAAACTAAGCCAGAATATATGGGCCTTCATTCATGCTGTTCAAGTGCAAATCCTTGATAATCCTCTGAGGTTTTTTCCCTATTCATTCCTTCATTGTTTAAAATTCATCAAATAACTATTTAAGAATAGAGTGCTGAAAATACAAAGTGATTGTGTTTCTCAAAATGGCACTGTAGGATCCACAATCTATACTTCTGGGAAAAAAAAGTTTGTTAGTGACTGGAAATGGACATTTATGAACTTATGATTTATGGTTTTGATTAAACAGATCATAGAAAGAAGAGGGTTGTGCTATAACTTCAGAGAGCAAGGACAATTTATAATTGTACTTATAACTGTTGTAAAGCAGATCGGAAGCCAAAGCCACTTTTTGAATTTTTTTTCTTTCATTTCTATTCTTCTGCTACTTGCATTTTTTTCCTTTGTTTTTTTCATTTTTCTTTTTTGTTCTATTTTATTCTTGTGTTTAAAATTTCCATAAAATTATTTTAAAATATACTTCGGTATCTAGAGCCAGGCCCAATTTGTTTCTAAAATATTTCTCAGCTCAGTTCACAAAGTAAAGATACCCTTGAGTTGAGCTTGATTCCTTGTAACCACATCCATGAAACAGGATTTATTTATTTCTTTATTTTATCCCAGCCCTGAAATTTCCAGATGGCTCTCATGCAAGTACTAATCAGAGCCAATTCTTAGCTTCCAGGATTAGCTATGGCTCACTAGGTACTCCCACCCACTGAGGCAAGTATATTTAATTCAACATGGCCAGAAAGTAGAATGAGCTTCTCTGTGGCTTATTTTCCATCATTTACACTAATCCGACTTTCCAACTGCTTTCAATCAACTGAGTAAAGGATTGGATGGACAGAGGACAATATCCAGGTCTTAAGCAAATGCTCAAATAGTTCTTTTATGAAAATGTGAAGAAGCAACTAAGTTGATTCTACAGTCACAACAATTTTTATTTCCTCCTTTGGAAAGGGAAAATTATGGCAGTTAACAGGACAAAGCTAATTATTACATCAGTCTAATCACTTGTCTCTCTGGGATGTCATGGAAAATGTAGATTGTCTTCTACCAATTATGAAGTCATTCTATATGGGAAGAACGAGTGAAAATGTCTCTGATAAAATGGATTAAAACCTTTAGTTATAACATACAAATGGATCAGTGGGAGAGAATATGTGGTTGAAAGGACTGAAATGTCTTGTACCTTGTAGTCTTAAAGAGAATTTTTATAGAATGATATATTATTGGTACATGTCACTGGAAAAACTCTCTAGGATTTATAAAGTTCTTCAAACTTAAAGACACCCAAGAAGGGTGCATCAACAAGAAGGGACATTTTATCACATTTGGTGGATATGTAAAAAAACTCATAAAATTTGGACTGAATTATATATAACAGTGGAAAAGATTTTGAAGATTCATATATAAATGAAATCAGAAACTTTTGTTTTGAGATTGATGGATAAGCAGCTGGAAAAAAATCACAAAACTCTGTTTTTATAGATGACAACTTCAGTAAGACTATCATGTACGCAAAAGTGGAAAGATTTGACTTTATACACAATGAGAAAATGGATGGTGAAGATGATGAAACTTGCTGATACTGTATGTCCAAAATGACCACTTCAATTAGAGATAGGACATTGTCTAAGTTTAACAATGACTGGAATCTCTTATTGACTTTTTGCAGAAAATAGGAAAAAATGAAGTTGATTAGAATAAAAATAAGACATTATAGCAAAATTGAAAGAATGCTGTAACCATACAGTAAGAGGTTATTTTACATTTATACTTATAACTGCTGTAAAAGAAAGTCCTTTCCTATTTTGATTTCTGCATTTTTATCTTGGCTTGCTTGCTTGCTTGCTTCCTTCCTTCCTTCCTTCCTTCCTTTTTCAGTCTAAATATTACTTGTTGCTAGTTTCTATTCTGTTTTAAAAATTTTAATACATGCATTCCACCAAAACACCTCTGTAAACTGAATTAATCAATTTCTCCATCCTATTGCACGGATTGTCAGTACTATAATATTACAGAACCTAATTTCCTCTTTACAGTTAAAAGCATTGCAGATCCATATACAGGAACATCTTTAAATCAGCAATGAAAAGTAAGACATAATACCCTAAAGGCTTTGAAGATGGGAGTAAATGAATTTGACATCTGTTTTTACTGCTTTGAAAATGTTCCTGAATGCAAACTTTTGGCCAAGTATCAATTTATTAAAATGTTACATTTCAGAATACATTTTCAAAAGGTTAATACTACTCGAAGGGATAACACCATTAGCACATTACTCATTTAGTATTATTTAACCCTCTTTGAATATTCAACAGGTAGAAAAATTAAAATTGAAGTCATATTTCTATTTGGGATGCTGAAGCTCAGAGAGAAAAGTGGCTATTTTTTTCCAATTTAAAGTAACAAATAGATACTGGAAATACACATTTGCCATTCAGCAATGCTTTACAAGGGATTCATATAACCGTCCACTGATTATACATTTTTATGAGGCTGTAGAAATGCTGGCCTATACTTTCAGAGATAAGTAAAAACAAATCACCTATTTTCATTTCTGTAGCTCACAGGGTAAATACAATTTTAGAGATCTCAAAGGATTAGCAGAGCATATGGTACAATCCATTACCTTAAAGCAGACTTCAGATCTAGACTACATATAGAACTGGGAGAGTTAAGAAACCAATTTATTCTGCATTAAAATATTGCCTGTTTTGAAATACTTAACAGAATTATAACACATAAAAAAACAATATTTTTATTGAAGATGGTAAGGGAAAACCACTCCAGGTAAAATGACAGGTAAAAAAAAATCGCAAAACTATTTAGCATTGCTGCTGCTCCTCTTTACTTTGGTTCCCAAGGTCATTCCCAAAACCATTACATTAACTGAGCTCTTGGCTTTAATCTATGAACAATTTTCAAGTTGTAGTCACTAGAAACTTCAAAGCTTTTCACAATTTGAGATGCATGTACAGTTCCCAATTAATAGTCCTAATTAGTAGTTACAGATAATAGTCCACAGATACACTTTAAGAGTTAAATTTTGGATGCCTAGAGAACCAACCATGTTGACAGAATACCACATCCCTACTTTGACACAATTACATCTGGCAATCAGGGAAAATGAAGTTTTATATATTTTGATCACCTAAAGGTAGAATCCATACATGATCATTGTTGGATGATACCAATATAAGGGAATATTTGTAAAGTACTTGGTGCTCTATGAGCTTGGGTTTTTCTAGATAACATCATCAGTGATAATGATGAGGGAGAAGAGCAGTTTAAAACATGAAAAAATAAATAAAAATAAAAAATATCTAGTTGGATAATGAAATGTTGGCAAGAAAATGGCCAGGCTCAGAGAACACCAAGGACCCTACAGATAGGTAGGCTGAATTCTTTAGTGATAGATCACCATCCCTGGGAACTTTCATTTCAATAAAAGCTCAACTAATACACTGTCCTCACATAGATAAAGAAAGTTCCATTATTTTCCAAGTAGAAAAGCTGATCCATATCCAATGTTATATCCTTTGCCATGTAACAGTAGATTAACAATTCCTGGGTCTTGTATAGATATTATCAAAAATAGTTGTTTTCACAAAGCTTCATGATTGCTCTATTTCTGAATTACTCTTTTGAAATAAGTTGTTATCTTGCAACCTGTACATTTCAATAAAATATTATAATGGTGATCAATATATACTGCAATATTTTATTTATTTTAATAAGTTAATATATTTTATACTGTTTAAGAAATCCAGTCTTAAAGACAACAACCCTTTCCCCAAAAGTCTCTATGTAGACATAGATAATTGCCCACATCATGGCTAGAGACTAGATAGTGCCACATACAGTACTAAGACTCTTTAGTTTGAGAGTTAAAACAGTCACAGTCTAAAGGTTGGCTTATACTTCTCCGCAATTGTCCATATGTGAACATACAAGTCTGCTGTTCAGAGATGGTTGCACAGCTGTTCCATTCATACTCTTGCAAATGTTAATCTTTCAGCTCAAAATGCTCAAACAACAAAGCTGCCTTCTGCCTTCAGCAGGAATCAACCAATCAATGTGCAGGATGTGCACATCCACACAAAGCACAGTTGAGATTTGGGAAGCATGTGCATTTGACTGTCTGTGACCATCTGCAATCTTCGCTTACTCAAAAAAGCTAAATAAGATTTTGATCATATTTGATCTCTAATGGTTCAGAGAAATTTTGAAGACTGAAACTTTTACAATTAGATTTTGGAATTAATTATAAAGAACAAACAGCTTCTTGTGGAAAATAGATCTGTTTTGATTTTTGGAAGGCATAACAGAGATAGGTAATTTCATGATTTAAAAAGTAGACAATACAGGTAACAAAAGATTTTAAGCAGAGGGAAAAAATTCCAGCCTATAAAATGCAAAAACATTATAACCATAAAAATATTGAGGGAGACTTTTGAAGACTGGAATCAAAAATTAGTAGCCACAATATCAATAATGTCAGTAATAAAGTCTGCTTCTATGTATAGACTATGTCCAGAAGATGTTATTAAAGAAATGATAGTAGGAGAACAAATCTTATCTGTTAGAGATGGTATTGAAAACAGATTTACAACTGACAGACCAAGAGAATGACTTGGAAAAAAGTATTTCACTGGATCTTCCAAAAAACTTGGCTGGTGTTTTAATGTTCAAAATGGAAACACAAATGATAAACCAAAGAGAGGGACCTATTTGCTTTGTATGGATTTACAAAGAAGGCTTGTTAAAACCTTGAAGAACTCTATGCAATGAGACAAAGAAGCCATGATGAAAAACCAAATCCTATTGTAATATTTCAATGAACTAAAAATTACGACTGTTAGAAGTAAAAGAAAGGAATATAAAGTTGGTTTATCTGATCAAGCTTAAAACTAGATATGTTGCTACTTCTGGAAACCTTTTTTGATTTTCTGCTGACTCCAGGACTGAAAAGTTTATGCTTTATGGATTTGTTTATAGATAAGAGATGAGATAAGGGATGAAGAGATAAATGTCTGTAACTTTAGAGAGGGTGAAGAGTTACTAAATTTGCTTATATTTTTTGTGAAGGTTGGAAGTCACTTATTTATATATTTTGTTTCTCTTTCTTTATTATATTCTTATTTTTTCTTCTCTTTTTTCTTTTTTCCTTTCACTTTTTTCCCTTTTATCCTTCTTTAAGTTTAGTTTGCATTAACTTTTACTATTATCAAAATTATTAAAATTATATATTCAAAATAAAAATTTTCTCTGTCATTATATATTTAGCTGCAAAAGATCAACTCTTTTTATTCCACTAAACTTATACAGACATGAAGGTACTGCTAAACACATGCAAATATCTGTACAAGTGTTTGAACAAGCATTAGTAACAAACTACTTGTAGAAAAGAAATTGCAGTTAAGGACAGAGACATCAACGCTTAAAATTGGCATATCTCTGAGAAGTAAAAAAAAATGCCTTCAAAAATTCTGGGTAATAATCTACATCTCCACAGTAACTTTTCCCTTCAGGGAACTACCTAGATCAGGTTTCCTGAACTTGACTGAATTTTTAAAAAGTGTATTCTGAAGAGATATAATTGTACTGTATAATTCTACTGTACATCGAGAAAGAAAGGGCATTCAACCTTTTTTTGAAAGAGCTTTCCTTGATATAAAATGACACATTTGCACTATATTTTGGCAAACAGAGCCAGGACAAAAATATCTGCTTTGATGTATGCTTAAACTTAACAAATACCATGAAGACATATTGCCAGTCAGACCAGACAATTGTTTTCTAAATGTCGCTCTGCAATGAGCTGGGTAGCATATAAATTTAATGAATTCATAAATAAAAATAGTTGGACCAAGAATCTGAATTATTAAAAAAACATATTTATAGGACCATAAAATCTCCCTGAAAGCATTTGCTGCTTTCTGATACTGTCATTTCCCTGAATCTTATTATGGTAGCCTTCTTTAATTCAGGTGTACTTGCTGTACGACTTGACTGACTATACATTATAACACTAATTTTATAGCTGCTGCATGATGCATGCCTAACCCACTGTTAGCATGTCTAATCCACTGTTAATCCTTGATCCTTATTTTGAAAGAAAATAATAACTCTGAGTAAAACTAGGACACTCAAAAAGTGTCTAAAGGCAAGATCAGAATATGTGTTTCCAACTATGATTTTCACATCGTCCTGAACTCAGTAAACCAACCTCTGGACAACTTGACCCTCAATTTGAATGAAAATCTGAATCAACACAGAACTTGATAGATAATAACCTTCATGTAGTCATTAAGGAGCATAACATATTAAAAATATTTTCCATGGCAGACCTGCCCTGTGGAATGACCTCCCCTTTCTCAAAGAGTTCAGAAAACCCTGATCCTGTTAGTCTTCTGTGAAGCTTTAAAATCCTGATTTGTCCTCCAGGTGTTGGGCCAGGACAAAAAAGTGGCCTGTCTTCTTGGAGTTGTAAGTTTGAATTGGGTTGACTCAAGTTGGCTGTGGATTTTATCTGTGTAGTATGTTTAATCTGTAACCATTGCTTTTAATTTGTTTTTGATATACACCACTGGAGTTATGATGATGTGAGTTGGCTGGCAATATAAATCTTCTAAATAAATAAATCTGCTTCTGAAATTCTAATGGATATTAAAAATGAACAGTAGCTCAGGATTAACAACCAAGGACTCTATGAAGGATTATCATGATGCCTACTAGAATATTTAAGAGCAGCATACATATGAGTTTTTTTAAAGAGATTTGAGTGACAAAGAAATGAAGGCATCACTTTCTCCTCAACACAATTATATCCAGTTCTCTTACTCAACAGCTCAAATTCTTCATACATTATTTTTGCAAGCATTTATATCATAAATTCTGTTAAAGCCTCCTTGGCCATATGAATGGAAGGATGACAAGCACATCAATGTGGGATGCCTGAAGTGTTAGTACAAACCTCAGTTAAGATACTTGGTTTCTTCATGGGAGATTTAAGGGAACAAACATGTGACTGAAATTCAAAGCCAATTTCTCCACTGCAAATAAAATAAAAACTCTAAGCAATCTAATCAGTCTGTGCTTCTAAATTAATGCTTTAAACAGTTGCATTTTTTCTTCTCGCTATTCCACACCGTTTGTACTTGACACTGTAAATGTGGCTGTGAGAATCTAGTTATTTAAGAAGTTTACACTTTTGAATCAGTGTATTTGATTGCTGATGTAGCAGAGCTGGAGATGCATATTGCTATGGTACAGAATAGGCCTGGGAACAGAATCATTCTCATACTAAATGGTTCACATGTAACCCTTTCAGAATTTTAGAAATATCTACATTTTGCAGTGGTGTTAGAAGTTCTGAATGAAATTACTTACTAAACAGCCAGAATAGAAGTTGTAATACTCAAGAATTACTTAAAGGCTAATTCAGCTGTAGCCTAATTATCATTTCTGTTCTTTTTCTCCTAACCGGACCTCAATTAATAGAACCTAGGTTCCTTTGTTATATTTTGCTTTTAATAGTTAGCTCCTTCCCATTGAAATCAATGGTTTTTCACAAGATGAGAAGGTGCTCTGAAGAAATCAGACACAGATTGAAATATGCACTAGAAATCAGATGTCATGCATTTCCTCCAGGAAGTTTTTTTGACTTCAACAGTTCTCAAAAAAGGTAATTACTCAGACTAAGTGAACAATCAGAAGTCTGGGTAGCGCCTTTACTGACTAGCACACTTTATTAAAAGGCAAAAACACATATGCTTTCTTATTTTTTATCACCATAGACTAATTCAGATCTCCTTGTACAACATCTAATACAAGAAACATAGAATAAGTAATGCTACCTTACATTTTTAAAATTACCATTATTTGTGAAATATCACTTTGCAAAGCCCCTTTCAAGGTGATGTGCTTCTAAATTAATGCTTTAAACAGTTGCATTTTTTCTTCTTGCTATTCCACACCGTTTGTACTTGACAATAAGTACTTGTACTTAATAAGAGTAATCTAAAAATGTAAAGTTGAACTGCTTTAGCCAAAGACGTTATTATAGATATGGAAAAAAATACCTGACAGAACAATCAAAATAAAGAAGGTACTGGAGTAATTCCCATATATGAAAGGTATTACACTTGAGGATTTTTTTAAAGAGGTTTAAAGATGAGTGTGAAGGTTTATATAAAAATTAATTGGTTACTTAATGAATCGGATTAATGGGAGATTTTGGATAGATAAAAGGAAAGTGATAGACTATGCAGTACAAAACTAATATTTATAACTGGAAGCAGCAGAGGAGTCCTTCTCCGGTTCCCGTCGGCCAAGGAATTTCGGCTGGCGGGGTCTAGGAGAAGAGCCTTC